>CANNZV010000603.1:0-24017 GCA_947561585.1 Caprella mutica
GATTATTAGCATATCACCTACAGTGATTATTAGCATATCACCTACAGTGATTATTAGCATATCACCTACAGTGATTATTAGCATATCACCTACAGTGATTATTAGCATATCACCTACAGTGATTATTAGCATATCACCTACAGTGATTATTAGCATATCACCTACAGTGATTTTTAGCATATCATCTACAGTGATTATTAGCATATCACTTACAGTGATTATTAGCATATCACCTACAGTGATTATTAGCATATCATCTACAGTGATTATTAGCATATCACTTACAGTGATTATTAGCATATCACCTACAGTGATTATTAGCATATCACCTACAGTGATTATTAGCATATCACCTACAGTGATTATTAGCATATCACCTACAGTGATTATTAGCATATCACCTACAGTGATTATTAGCATATCACCTCCTACAGTGATTATTAGCATATCACCTACAGTGATTATTAGCATATCACCTACAGTGATTATTAGCATATCACCTGCAGTGATTATTAGCATATCACCTACAGTGATTATTAGCATATCACCTACAGTGATTATTAGCACATCACCTGCAGTGATTATTAGCATATCCCCTACAGTGATTATTAACATATCACCTACAGTGATTATTAGCATATCGCCTACAGTGTTTATTAGCATATCACCTACAGTGATTATTAGCATATCATCTACAGTGATTATTAGCATATCACCTACAGTGATTATTAGTATATCACCTACAGTGATTATTAGCATATCACCTACAGTGATTATTAGCATATCACCTACAGTGATTATAAGCATATCACCTACAGTGATTATTAGCATATCACCTACAGTGATTATTAGCATATCACCTACAGTGATTATTAGCATATCACCTACAGTGATTATTAGCATATCACCTATAGTGAATATTAGCATATCACCTACAGTGATTATTAGCATATCACTTACAGTGATTATTAGCATATCACCTACAGTGATTATTAGCATATCACCTACAGTGATTATTAGCATATCACCTACAGTGATTATTAGCATATCACCTACAGTGATTATTAGCATATCACCTACAGTGATTATTAGCATATCACCTACAGTGATTATTAGCATATCACCTACAGTGATTATTAGCATAACCCTACAGTGATTATTAGCATATCACCTACAGTGATTATTAGCATATCACCTACAGTGATTATTAGCATATCACCTACAGTGATTATTAGCATATCACCTACAGTGATTATTAGCATATCACCTACAGTGATTATTAGCATATCACCTGCAGTGATTATTAGCATATCACCTACAGTGATTATTAGCATATCACCTACAGTGATTATTAGCATATCACCTGCAGTGATTATAGCATATCCCCTACAGTGATTATAGCATATCGCCTACAGTGATTATTAGCATATCACCTACAGTGATTATTAGCATATCACCTACAGTGATTATTAGCATATCACCTACAGTGATTATTAGCATATCACCTACAGTGATTATTAGCATATCACCTACAGTGATTATTAGCATATCACCTGCAGTGATTATTAGCATATCACCTACAGTGATTATTAGCATATCACCTACAGTGATTATTAGCATATCACCTACAGTGATTATTAGCATATCACCTACAGTGATTATTAGCATATCACCTACAGTGATTATTAGCATATCACCTACAGTGATTATTAGCATATCACCTACAGTGATTATTAGCATATCGCCTACAGTGATTATTAGCATATCACCTACAGTGATTATTAGCATATCACCTACAGTGATTATTATCATATCACCTACAGTGATTATTATCATATCACCTACAGTGATTATTAGCATATCACCTACAGTGATTATTAGCATATCACCTACAGTGATTATTAGCATATCACCTTCAGTGATTATTAGCATATCACCTACAGTGATTATTAGCATATCACCTACAGTGATTATTAGCATATCACCTGCAGTGATTATTAGCATATCACCTACAGTGATTATTAGCATATCACCTACAGTGATTATTAGCATATCACCTACAATGATTATTAGCATATCCCCTACAGTGATTATTAGCATATCACCTGCAGTGATTATTAGCATATCACCTACAGTGATTATTAGCATATCACCTACAGTGATTATTAGCATATCACCTACAGTGATTATTAGCATATCACCTACAGTGATTATTAGCATATCACCTACAGTGATTATTAGCATATCACCTACAGTGATTATTAGCATATCACCTACAGTGATTATTAGCATATCACCTACAGTGATTATTAGCATATCACCTACAGTGATTATTAGCATATCACCTACAGTGATTATTAGCATATCCCCTACAGTGATTATTAGCATATCACCTACAGTGATTATTAGCATATCACCTACAGTGATTATTAGCATATCACCTACAGTGATTATTAGCATATCACCTACAGTGATTATTAGCATATCACCTACAGTGATTATTAGCATATCCCCTACAGTGATTATTAGCATATCACCTACAGTGATTATTAGCATATCACCTACAGTGATTATTATCATATCACCTACAGTGATTATTAGCATATCACCTACAGTGATTATTAGCATATCACCTACAGTGATTATTAGCATATCACCTACAGTGATTATTAGCATATCACCTACAGTGATTATTAGCATATCACCTACAGTGATTATTAGCATATCACCTACAGTGATTATTAGCATATCGCCTACAGTGATTATTAGCATATCACCTACAGTGATTATTAGCATATCACCTACAGTGATTATTATCATATCACCTACAGTGATTATTATCATATCACCTACAGTGATTATTAGCATATCACCTACAGTGATTATTAGCATATCACCTACAGTGATTATTAGCATATCACCTGCAGTGATTATTAGCATATCACCTACAGTGATTATTAGCATATCACCTACAGTGATTATTAGCATATCACCTGCAGTGATTATTAGCATATCACCTACAGTGATTATTAGCATATCACCTACAGTGATTATTAGCATATCACCTACAATGATTATTAGCATATCCCCTACAGTGATTATTAGCATATCACCTGCAGTGATTATTAGCATATCACCTACAGTGATTATTAGCATATCACCTACAGTGATTATTAGCATATCACCTACAGTGATTATTAGCATATCACCTACAGTGATTATTAGCATATCACCTACAGTGATTATTAGCATATCACCTACAGTGATTATTAGCATATCACCTACAGTGATTATTAGCATATCACCTACAGTGATTATTAGCATATCACCTACAGTGATTATTAGCATATCACCTACAGTGATTATTAGCATATCCCCTACAGTGATTATTAGCATATCACCTACAGTGATTATTAGCATATCACCTACAGTGATTATTAGCATATCACCTACAGTGATTATTAGCATATCACCTACAGTGATTATTAGCATATCACCTACAGTGATTATTAGCATATCCCCTACAGTGATTATTAGCATATCACCTACAGTGATTATTAGCATATCACCTACAGTGATTATTAGCATATCGCCTACAGTGATTATTAGCATATCACCTACAGTGATTATTAGCATATCACCTACAGTGATTATTAGCATATCACCTACAGTGATTATTAGCATATCACCTACAGTGATTATTAGCATATCCCCTACAGTGATTATTAGCATATCACCTAGAGTGATTATTAGCATATCACCTACAGTGATTATTAGCATATCACCTACAGTGATTATTAGCATATCACCTACAGTGATTATTAGCATATCATCTACAGTGATTATTAGCATATCACCTGCAGTGATTATTAGCATATCACCTACAGTGATTATTAGCATATCACCTACAGTGATTATTAGCATATCACCTACAGTGATTATTAGCATATTCCCTACAGTGATTAATAGCATATCACCTACAGTGATTATTAGCATATCATCTACAGTGATTATTAGCATATCGCCTACAGTGATTATTAGCATATCACCTACAGTGATTATTAGCAAATCACCTACAGTGATTATTAGCATATCACCTACAGTGATTATTAGCATATCACCTACAGTGATTATTAGCATATCACCTACAGTGATTATTAGCATATCACCTACAGTGAATATTAGCATATCACCTACAGTGATTATTAGCATATCACCTACAGTGATTATTAGCATATCACTTACAGTGATTATTAGCATATCACCTACAGTGATTATTAGCATATCACCTACAGTGATTATTAGCATATCACCTACAGTGATTATTAGCATATCACCTACAGTGATTATTAGCATATCACCTACAGTGATTATTAGCATATCACCTACAGTGATTATTAGCATATCACCTACAGTGATTATTAGCATATCACCTACAGTGATTATTAGCATATCACCTGCAGTGATTATTAGCATATCACCTACAGTGATTATTAGCATATCACCTACAGTGATTATTAGCATATCACCTACAGTGATTATTAGCATATCCCCTACAGTGATTATTAGCATATCACCTACAGTGATTATTAGCATATCACCTACAGTGATTATTAGCATATCGCCTACAGTGATTATTAGCATATCACCTACAGTGATTTTTAGCATATCATCTACAGTGATTATTAGCATATCACTTACAGTGATTATTAGCATATCACCTACAGTGATTATTAGCATATCACCTACAGTGATTATTAGCATATCACCTACAGTGATTATTAGCATATCACCTACAGTGATTATTAGCATATCACCTACAGTGATTATTAGCATATCACCTACAGTGATTATTAGCATATCACCTACAGTGATTTTTAGCATATCATCTACAGTGATTATTAGCATATCACTTACAGTGATTATTAGCATATCACCTACAGTGATTATTAGCATATCATCTACAGTGATTATTAGCATATCACTTACAGTGATTATTAGCATATCACCTACAGTGATTATTAGCATATCACCTACAGTGATTATTAGCATATCACCTACAGTGATTATTAGCATATCACCTACAGTGATTATTAGCATATCACCTACAGTGATTATTAGCATATCACCTACAGTGATTATTAGCATATCACCTACAGTGATTATTAGCATATCACCTACAGTGATTATTAGCATATCACCTGCAGTGATTATTAGCATATCACCTACAGTGATTATTAGCATATCACCTACAGTGATTATTAGCACATCACCTGCAGTGATTATTAGCATATTTCCTACAGTGATTATTAACATATCACCTACAGTGATTATTAGCATATCGCCTACAGTGTTTATTAGCATATCACCTACAGTGATTATTAGCATATCATCTACAGTGATTATTAGCATATCACCTACAGTGATTATTAGTATATCACCTACAGTGATTATTAGCATATCACCTACAGTGATTATTAGCATATCACCTACAGTGATTATAAGCATATCACCTACAGTGATTATTAGCATATCACCTACAGTGATTATTAGCATATCACCTACAGTGATTATTAGCATATCACCTACAGTGATTATTAGCATATCACCTATAGTGAATATTAGCATATCACCTACAGTGATTATTAGCATATCACTTACAGTGATTATTAGCATATCACCTACAGTGATTATTAGCATATCACCTACAGTGATTATTAGCATATCACCTACAGTGATTATTAGCATATCACCTACAGTGATTATTAGCATATCACCTACAGTGATTATTAGCATATCACCTACAGTGATTATTAGCATATCACCTACAGTGATTATTAGCATAACCCCTACAGTGATTATTAGCATATCACCTACAGTGATTATTAGCATATCACCTACAGTGATTATTAGCATATCACCTACAGTGATTATTAGCATATCACCTACAGTGATTATTAGCATATCACCTACAGTGATTATTAGCATATCACCTGCAGTGATTATTAGCATATCACCTACAGTGATTATTAGCATATCACCTACAGTGATTATTAGCATATCACCTGCAGTGATTATTAGCATATCCCCTACAGTGATTATTAGCATATCGCCTACAGTGATTATTAGCATATCACCTACAGTGATTATTAGCATATCACCTACAGTGATTATTATCATATCACCTACAGTGATTATTAGCATATCACCTACAGTGATTATTAGCATATCACCTACAGTGATTATTAGCATATCACCTGCAGTGATTATTAGCATATCACCTACAGTGATTATTAGCATATCACCTACAGTGATTATTAGCATATCACCTACAGTGATTATTAGCATATCACCTACAGTGATTATTAGCATATCACCTACAGTGATTATTAGCATATCACCTACAGTGATTATTAGCATATAACCTACAGTGATTATTAGCATATCACCTACAGTGATTATTAGCATATCCCCTACAGTGATTATTAGCATATCACCTACAGTGATTATTAGCATATCACCTACAGTGATTATTAGCATATCGCCTACAGTGATTATTAGCATATCACCTACAGTGATTATTAGCATATCACCTACAGTGATTATTAGCATATCACCTACAGTGATTATTAGTATATCACCTACAGTGATTATTAGCATATCCCCTACAGTGATTATTAGCATATCACCTACAGTGATTATTAGCATATCACCTACAGTGATTATTAGCATATCACCTACAGTGATTATTAGTATATCACCTACAGTGATTATTAGCATATCACCTACAGTGATTATTAGCATATCACCTGCAGTGATTATTAGCATATCACCTACAGTGATTATTAGCATATCACCTACAGTGATTATTAGCATATCACCTACAGTGATTATTAGCATATCACCTACAGTGATTATTAGCATATCACCTACAGTGATTATTAGCATATCACCTACAGTGATTATTAGCATATCACCTACAGTGATTATTAGCATATCACCTACAGTGATTATTAGCATATCACCTACAGTGATTATTAGCATATCACCTACAGTGATATGCTAATAATCACTGTAATGGTACTCAGTGAAATCCAGAGTACCATTACAATGATTTGTAATCACTAGCTTTATTAATTATTCACAACGTATATGAAATAAATACATTTTTAATCTCTAGTTTAAAATTAATTATGAGAGTTAAATCAATTCATGTATTTTCAATCTATAATTTATTTAGATTTTCATTGTTAGAGTTTTATTTTCTATGTCTTTAGGTAAGGGAAAGTCCCCAGTTATCGGCCACTTAAGAGGTTTCCTTCAAAACTATTTTTATTATTTAACTCTCCTCTCTACTAATGCATATACGACAAAACCAACTAAAAGATGAAATTCAAATCTTTTAACCCATATAAAGTACTATGCAATTCGTTTAGTATAAGTTAATCCACATTGCATCGAATATTATATCTGAAAAACTCTAATTGTCGACACGTTGAAACCAAATATCGTCACATGTTATTACCCATTTATCGTCATGTGTCGATACATTGGTGATATCGTCCACAGAATAAATTTTCATTGAACAGCTGGCAGGATGGGGGAAAATCAGATAGAATGGGGGAAATCCAGTAGAATGGGGGGAAATTAGGTAGAATGGGGAAATCAGGTAGAATGGGGAAATCCAGTAGAATGGGGGGAAATTAGGTAGAATGGGGAAATCAGGTAGAATGGGGAAATCCAGTAGAATGGGGGGGAAATTAGGTAGAATGGGGAAATCAGGTAGAATGGGGTAAATTAGGTAAAATGGGGGAAAAGTTGGCTGAGTAGGGAAAATGACGCTAGAATGGAGAAATTAATGATTGTAGTACGGGTTTAACGTCTGCTTCGAAGCCAAAGGTCATAATATCGCTGATGCCAAAATGAAATTAAATACAAGGGACTCAAAGAAGCAGTAGAAAGAAAAGTTGCTTCATGAACAAAGTCACCTACCACCGTCGGTGACAATGCTCATGGATGTAGAAAAGCTACTCAGTGAAAGTAGCCTCTTACCAAGGAATGTAACGAAAAGGGACACAAGCACTGTTCGCTGCACTCACGGATAGAAGAGGAAAATGAAAATTTGATAGTAAAGGAAGCCTACGAGTCTACCTAACATAAAGATCTAAGTACTTCTTCGTCACATTTTTGGTAAGTGACTACATTCACGGAGTAGCTTTCCTGCATCCATGAGCTGGACACCAACAGGTGGTAATTGACTTTGTTCATGAATCTCATCTTAATAAAATTACATCTTAATTGAAGTCAGTGAATTAGCCTCCGATTCTGCAGCAGACGTAAAATCCCCTACATTAGTAATTGATCAGAGCGACAATATTTTTTATTTCCTTCTCATTGAATTATCAATTTTTTTTGAGAGGAAAAAGTTTTAGAAAACCAAAGTCGTATCGAAATTTTGATAGATCACGTTGTTTGTTTTTCCGAATAAATGAAGTTCACAAAATATATATCATCGTAAACTGTGTAAATAATAATTAACCGAATCTCAGAGAAATGTAAACACTAATCTACCTATTAAATGATTTTAAGATAAATATCAGCTATATATTAATTATTAATATCACACGCAGATGTGCAAACATTCTTTGGATAACGTGTACGGCAATACAAAAACATTGTACCTACGTCTAAAACTTATGAATATTTTCTACGTTTTATCAAATTAGGTGACACTTTTTTTATTTAAATCAAATTTTATTTTTTTACTAATCATTATTCAGATGAACAAAGTATATTGAATAGTATAATCAAATATTCTGATTGTATTATATATGTATAGGTCCCCCCCCCCCCCCTGCTTACCACCCTATAATTGAGTTCCAGTAGGTCGATAAATGGGTAAAAGCTATCCATTTATCGTCACCCCATGACGATAAATGGAAAACCCTCTTTATTGATACCCAAATATCGACACATCGATTTATTTTAAATAATGATGACTGAATTAATTTCTGATTTTATATTTAAGAAAATCAATTAAAAACAAGCAAAATTGTATGAACATTATTTTTTTTATTTTATTTGAAGCGTAAATCGCGCATAACAAATTCTCTTTACCTAATCAATTTCGGTAGGTTTGTCCTGGATGTACCGTATCGTCATACATCTCATCAGTTAAACTGACACTCTGATTGTAATTTTAAATGAAATTACTTACATTTTTGTAACAATAATAAAAATATATGGAGACATCGATTTGTAAAATACCTAAACCATAGAAATGTTTCTAAGTCTTGTTATAGACGAAAATAACTGAAACGTGATGATAAATGGAGAGGGACGATACAAGGAGCCGTTACCCTGTATCAATTTTAATATTTTCTCATGTGTCTGTAGTAAGTAATATTAAGCAACCTGATCAATAGAGTGTAATGGTCAGGAAGCATGTTTATACTTTTGTTTCTTATTCACAAACATTCGAAGTTAAAACAGAGAATTAGTAACTAAAAGCAACTTAATAATCATAAATGCGTTAGGAAATTTTCAATATTTCACAAACATCGATCGAACTTGTTTTCACAATAAGTAGAAACCCATTAAAGCTTATCACAAAGAAAATTAACCTTTGTACCTCATAAATTCTCAAATGTTGAAACAAAACTTGTACCATTTCATATTTGTCCTGTGAGTCACTGTTTGTTTAGTCACTATATAAAGACCTACTTCTACGGTTCGAATCTCATTTCTTCCAACACTCTGCTTCGTGCAACATCTAGCCAGTATATTGGTAGGTTACAGTGACTTATAGTATCTTATTATAGGTATTTGATATTTTATTCATTTATTTCCGTTATTTATTTTAGCTGGTATCAATGATACCTGCAGGTATCATGGATACCAACTAAAATAAATAACAATTATATCGTTTATTCTTATATTCTTGTGGAAAAAGTAGGAGTTTAGCAAAAAAACTTTTAAAAAAACCCTGCGTGTGTACGGCCTTTGAGAAAAAGGGATCAACATTGAGCGATTTTCTATCCATTGTCTTGTTTTTGTGGAAGAATAAATATCAATCCATTATTTTTGGACGCATCTGTTTGTAGAACAGTTTATTTTTCTAGATCGAAATCAATGGGAACTGGAGGTTTACAAATGAATTCTTTCTGATGTATAATCCTATTGATATATAGTCTATATACTGTTCATTTATATTCTTTATGAACCATACTAATTGTGGAATTATATAAATTCCTCCATTTTCTTTGATGTTGTTAATTATCGGAACTTACGATGTATTCGTTCTTTATAAATTAGATTTATAAAGAATGTTATTTATTACCTATGTATATTATTGACTTTAGATCTTTTTGGATATTTTACATTAATAATAGAAAAGAAATGTTATGGAAAAATATGCATAGGTTGAAAATTTCTAAATTATACTTCACTCAATTTGGCTCAATAAGCCAAAATGAGTGAGAAAAGATAACAAATTCAATTCTTCCCCCTATAACTTATTTGATGTGAAACATTACCTGTATTTAAATAAACAACTGAGTGCAATCAATGAAATATTTTATAATGAATGGTTTGTACATTTTTGATAATATTCTACCAGTAAGAAAGAGTCCTAATTCTGAAACTTCAAAATTATGTTAGAATTTTATGTAGCATAAATTGCATAATCAATTTTTGGATGTTGCAACACACGAGTTTTTTCGGTTCAAGTGTAGTTTAAATGTAGTGATCACCTTATTCCACTACACATATATTAACATACATATTTCATACTTAACTACATATTTAGCATTTCTGACACATTATTTATACAATTAACGAGTATACAAACAAATATATAAATTACAATTGTAATTATGATAACTGATATGTATATCGAAACATTTATAACACACTGATTGTATAAAATATGATATCTTATATATAATTCAAATATTACAAACTGTCATATATTATTTACCTATGGCATCAAAGTGCGCATATTTCTTTACCCGCGAATACAAGCCCTTTGGTTCTAAGACGCTGCGCATATCTTACCCTCAAAGATGCCAAATATCACCATAATGTTCCAATTGTGGTGATGCAAACACATTACTTGTGTATGCATAACTGCTCTCGCAAACCTATATGATTGTGTGTAAGTAACATTCAAAGTTAGTTACCATTTGACTCGCATGAGATGAACATCTAATCTCAAGTCTTAGTTTGTGAGACAATTACTTGTGAGTGTTTAGTGAAGTGCACAGTGCAGTTTTATATGCTTGATACAGAAATATATTCTCTTTAAAAAGTTACAGTTACACTTGTTATTTAACCTAAATACAGTTAAGCATTGACCAGAGGCCTGAGGTCGGAACCATATAAGCAAGGAGGTTCTAGGGCATGGCAATGAGTATTTAGTAGAGAGAGATAAACTGAGTAAAAAGGAATCTGAAATATAAGATAAATGAGTAGGATTCCGATCACCCGTTATAAGGTTTCACAGTTGATGAGATAACCCAGAGGGAGTCCATCACACAATTTAAAGTTGAGAACCGTACGTATTTAATTTCCTTTATGATATTCAAAAACATAGTAAAATAATCTCAATTGTTAATAACAACATTTCTCTAATAGAAATGTACCACGATTTCAACATTTTGTGTAGAATGTTATATCAAACATTCATGTTGCCAATTAACCTCTTTTAAGCCTATCAAGATGTTAGCATCTTTCCGCCTCATTTACCTCGGTGATCTCTAGATATTCGGACACGGTCAATTCACGTCTCTTATATAAAGTACCAGTACTTAACTGCGTATTACTATTGTGCTTTGTACCACATAACTGAGTGATTATTTAGGGTATATATTGTCATTACAATCTATACAAAGACTAATTACATATATTTACAGGATTATTTAATAATAATATATATTATCTGAATTCAAAGACAATGTGACAACAGCTTCAACCCCCCTATATATTCTTCTAACGGATACTAAGGGTAAATATTTTCCTATCTATATTTATCATTTCTCTGCATGTAATATTAATAATAAATTGATAAAATTATTTCTCCTTATCTCATATCAGTAGTTATTTTATTAATATATTATTTAGGATATATTCTAAGTAATATTCAATATCTAAAATAATTATCCATTTCTCATACTACCTTAATAATATTATTAGTCAATATCAATTATATATTCCCTTATTTATATAACCTTTCTTGATAACCTATCAATATGATAACTAGGGCTGGGACAATATGCTCTAAAAACTATAGATAACTAAAAAATCATAGACGAAACTAAAAGAAATGGTATCGAATACTATATACCGCTGGTGTAGAACCATTCAATACTCTTTAATTCTCTCCGTCTATAATATTCTTAGGATCTATAGTTTTTAGAGCATATTGTCCCAGCCCTGATGATAACCTATAGCCTTACCTAAGTTTTAATGAATTCTAGAACAGTGACCCGTTCACTCTGCCGTATCGTTTTCTATATGAAAGAAAACTATTTTTAACAGAGACTACGTCATTCTGCTTCCATGCCTAACTTTATAATAAACAGAAGTTCTACTTCATTTCTAATTATTTTATTAATACTTTAATACTAATTCTTTTCATCTGAGTAGTAACTCAATTGAATTCATAACGTCTTGTCTAAAATTATTGAAAATGTTGAATTATTGTTTGTTAGGTTAACCTTACTTTTTTCAATTACGGTGATAAGTGAATTCTACAAAAATGTTAGAATGTATGTATATGTATGATGTTCAGTAATTATCTTAGGTAAATGCAAAATAAATTTTATTTAAATTTCCGTGGCTATTTAATATTAGTTAAATAAAACTTCTTATAGTACAATATGATAAAATTAAATTAAAACTATTTATATTTATGTAAATTGCCTCTAGCATTAAAAACTTTTAACTCACAATTTACCAATTTACACCAAGAAATATATAATCCACGGGGAAAATTCCGCCGCGCAGAGATCTGCCTGGCAAAATTCCGCCGGGCAATATTCCGCCGGGCGAAATTCCACACTGGCAAAATCCACTGGACAAAATTCCCCCGGCTTAAACTCCTAGAACCTAGAAAAATAGTTCGTATGTTCGTTCACAGCTCTATAGTTGCTGAATAAACGGTTGTGATTCACATGATCACGCAAATTGCAATGAGATTAATATTTGCAACTGTAAAGACTAATCCTTCATTTCCTACTTTCTTTGATTCGTATTGAATAATACACGTAAATTTCAGGTCGATGAATTTATAACTACATATGTAAATGGTCTTACCACAAAAATTTTAGGTGATCGATTTAATGCTGCCAAATGCTATAACCTAAAGAAAATTAGTGAATGATTGCATATACACATAGTGGGGGTTATACTCAACATGTACATCACAAGTTTGGTACAGAAATAATGTTCAATTAAAAATGACAGAGTTTTATAATCATATTATAAATCTGCTTGTTCCTTCCTTAGGCCCCCTTCACACTAGCGTTTCTCAACGCCGCGTTAGAAATACTGCTCATGGCAAAAAGTTTAGTTGCAATTGATTTTAACTGAGCTCTTCACACTAGCGTTAGAAATAACGCAGCATTTTTTCTAACGCAGGTGTGAAGCTAGGGCTCCGTTAAAATCAATTGCAGCAAACTTTTTGCCATGAGCAGTATTTCTAAGGCGGCGTTGAGAAACGCAAGTGTGAAGAGGGCCTAAGTGAGTCAGTGAGTACGTCCGTTACGCTTTCTGTAAATAATATATAAACAAATTCGGTACGCATGATACCACAAACTAAACATATTATTAATGTCTTTTCATAATTTGAAACTTTTATTTTGAGGCAATTGAAAGTGGGAGAAATGAAATGGGGGGAAGGGAAGGTGGGGGAAGAGAATGTGGGGGATAGTATATAATTTTTGGGAAATGAAGATGGGGGAAGTAAAGATGGAAGTAGTATAGGTGGGGAATATGAAGGTGGGAGAGGTGTAGGTGGGGAAGTGTAGATTGGAGAAGTGAAAATGGATGAAGTGAATTTGTGGCAAGTGGAGATGGTGGAAGTGTATATTATGGTGAAAAGTAGATGGTGGAAATGTAGATGGAGGAAGTGTAACTGAAGCTAATGTAGGTGGTGGAAGTGTAAGTGGTGAAAGTGTACTTGGAGGAAGTGAAGGCGGATGAAATGTAGGTGGAGGGAGTGAAGGTGGGGGAAATATAGGTGGAGGAAAAGTATGTGGAGGAAATGAAGGTGGGTGAAATGTAGGTGGAGGAAGTGAAGGTGTGGGAAATATAGTTGGAGGAAAAGTAGGTGGAGGAAATGAAGGTGGGTGAAATATAGATGGAGGAAAAGTAGGTGGAGGAAATGAAGGTGGGTGAAATGTAGGTGGAGGAAGTTAAGGCGGGGGAAATGTTGGTGGAGGAAGTGAAGGTGGAGGAAGTGATGGTGGGGGAAGTCAAAGGGTGTGGGGGGAGGAACTGTGGAGCTAAAATTCAACTTGGTTTATAAAAAATGTTGTATGGTGATAAACTGATAATGTCCGTCAGTCAATCTGTCACAAAATATGTTAAACAGACACTCTATCAATAGTACCTCATAAAGTTGGTGTAAACCAAATTAATGACTCCAATAAGTTATTTAAAAGGGATAATCTATATACTATAAAAAAATAAACCGTATCAGTCGGTCTGTCCGTCACAAAACGGGTTAAACGTACATTAGTTCAATATCGCCCCATAAAGCTGGTGCTAATCGAGTACTTGATGTGACCAAGATAATTAAATACAAAGGATATTATTTTCAGAAGCATGTTACTAAAAAAATTTACTGCGTTTTATTTGTTTACTGTCTAAATAGGAGTTTTTTTATAATCAGTTATATCAGAACATTCTTGTTGATTCTCATCCCGTGGAATTTCCACGTGTCTTGCTAGTATGAATAATTTTGCGTGACTATATATGATTACTCATGCCATTTAAGGGTTAGAATTCACAATTCATTACTCATATAAATCATTAATAACTATTACCGAACAAAGTTCATCTTTATGGACATACTATATCAAAGATGAGAAGAAATAAAATAAAGATGAATCTATCATATGGAATAACTAAATCATTTTACTAAAGTTACCTACCCCTTTTGCTGTTAATTTTACCGAATGAGTGAAAACTAAATGAAAAATTCACTTTTTTTGCATTTAATTTATTATTCATTATATTTGTTAACACTAAACCAATTTAATAATTCAGATTACTTCATGAATAATTCGTAAAGTATTATTTAGTACATTTTTTATAATTTTCATCCAGTAAGTTAGGCTTTGTTTTGGAAACTTTGAAACCAATTTCGGTAATTAACTGGACTTTATTTTCATTATAAATCAATTGATCCAATCCCACTACTATTGAAATATAATTAGCTATAACATGTGTATAATCATCTTGAAAAAAATCATTAACTATACCTACACAATATTTATGATTTATTTCCAATTTGCAACTATTTTTTTTAAATAATTGAAATTATTTTACTTCTATGAAACCCCATTTAATCTTGTACACCAAACAACAAGTTGCTCTCTTTGCACCTCACTGCAGTAAAGTTTAACAGGAAAATAAAAGATAACTTCAAATCATAAAGACTCTACATTTGGCTACAATTATCCAACAAAATTCGGAAAAGAATAAAAAGAACAAATCTACCACGGATTCATCAGTAACATGAGCCAAAAGTAGCTGGGACGGTATTGGCTGATTCTTGTGTCTACCTGTTAAAATGGATGTGCTACATGTTAGTATATAGGTATTGTTTGCTAGCATCGTTGTGTTTAAGAAAGTATTATAAGAATAGAAATATTATGTTAATTCTATAAATGTTATATAAATATCAAAGATTTTACAAAAGAACTGAAAGCCTTACGATGAAAAAACACTGAAGAAAAAATACGAGTCAAATTGACTCAATCTAATATTTTACTCAATAACAAGTCATATTGACTCCTAATTCATAGTCAGATTGACTCAGGTAGAGTCAATCAAGAGAAAATACTCCAATATTATAATTTTGCCAGCATTGACTCATGCTTTGAGTCAGATTGACTCGCATTTTTTCACATTGTATATCATACTTACTTCACTCTAAGGTAGGAACAAGAATGTTGTCAATAACATGGATGACGCCATTTTGAGCAACAATGTCAGTGTTAAGAACTTTGACGCCATTTACTGATACACCTGAAGGAGAGAAATAGGAATAATTGAAATTATTTATTATTATTTCGAATGATATAAAATGTTATAGAATGAGGTCCCTCTTTTATTACCCCAACTCTTATTACAAATGGTAATAAGAGCGGAATTATTTTAACTAACGTTATAATATAACCTGTCAATACTTACTTAAGCATTTCATTTTCTTAATTTTCTATGAGAAATGTTTAAAGAAAATTCTTCTAACATTACTCAGCATAATTGAGAGATTAATTTGATACTATGATCATATCCCTGTTGGTGTCATGGTCACCATTTAAGAAAATGTAATACCTACAATTATTATTTTAGATCAAAAACTACCTACTCTACTCCAAATATATTTTTTTCATCTCATAAAATTACTTCTTGTTCAATGTAACACTTATATAAATAAAAGTATCGAACAATTTGCGCACATATAATCAGTGAGAATTAAATTTTAATACTTTTAATTCGATAACTACTTTAAACTTTTATCACAGAGCTTTCAACATTTCAATTTACGCTAGTTAAGGCTTCGAAACAGTTTTCTTTTAATCTAACTCATAGAAAATGAAATGATTAAGGAGTTACAATTATATAATAGTTTGGGTCATACATACCACACTTGGATTACCATTTGTAATAAGTCTGAGTGGTGAACTTGGTAATAAAAGCGAGGCCAGCCTATAATATATTCTATAATTCAGTATACTCCATTTTACCTCCTGCATTGACGCTGAACACAATATCTTGACCATTTAGAGTTGTTACGGTTTGGCCATCTTTGATGTCTGCAGATTTCACAACACCGGGAATTACGTGGAATTTGAGAAGGTGAGCCATCTTGTTGGGATTTGACATAAACTCTCCTATTTTCGCCGGGGGCAACCCTCCAAAATTGTTTTCTTCTTTTGGAGCAAGAAGAGTGTAGGGTCCTGCAGAGGAAAATTAATATAATGATTGTAAGGTGATTTTGGGTCAATCTCGAAACATAAATAGGACTTTTCATTCGTTTTTTTATAAGGTAAGGAATGTATTTCATTGTAACGTCTTTCATGAATAGCAGGTACTCGATAATGGAGAAATAATTCAGGTCGGGTAAAATTAATAATGTTCTGCTCCATACCATATTTTACAGAAGAAAGCCCTTTTCTACTACACCGCCAAATGAAATTAATTACATTTTCAAATATATGAAAATGTGACTATTAAGTATAGAGTTAATTTAAAGATTACGTCTCCTTACAATCCCCAATGATGACCAACCCTAAATTTGTGAAGATTCCTCTTCTTATTTTCGCTAGCGGTTCTACCTAGTTACACTACCGATTTATTAAGGTACGTTTCAGCGCATGTGATATACAGGTTCCATCCTGGTAGAGACACTTGGAGAATAAAAAAATCGGGATATCAAAGTTGTTTTGCTACAAAAGTTAATATACGCAAACTCGGAAATTCAGGGTTAAAAAATGCATCGTGCTGCCACCTGTGATTCAAATTTGGTACTACCACAATAAAAATAATATATACAGTGAGGAAAATCGAGGTGCTTTGTGCACTTGACGTAATCCCATCAACACTCAAAAATCAAATTTAAGGCAATTGAAGAGTGTACAATAATGAAAAAAATCATTTATTGCCACCATATGAAAACAATAATAGATAAATTCAGTTATTTAAACTTCTAATTACCTAATTTCGTACTTCAATGTGTTACTTTGATTGCGCCACGGGCATAAATACACGATTGTCATTAGTTTGTACATATTATATAAACTACGATAGGATACACCACTCTCGGATATTTCGGTTTCGAAAAATGCATAATTTACAATATTCTTTTAACAAATTGTGTCTACTTTTTATTTATTATGAAATTTTAAAACTTATCTGTTTAAACCAGAAGTCCGGATATTTTCTACTCTGAAACATAGGTGGCAGCACTATTCATTTTTTAGACCGAAACTTCCGAGAGTGGCGTATCTTATTGTAGTATAATATCATTAGAGATATCATCAAGTCTCTTACAATCACCTAATCAATTCTGAACGGTTCAAGAATAGAATGAAATCCGGCAGTTTACAATGGTCTTCTAACAACGTTGCTCATGTCTGCATGCTTTGGATGTGGTCCTGCACTATAATTACAAGACAAACTATGCAGATTACTTGAGTCCACCAATCGACCCCACTGGCCGGTTTGAGGCTCACATACATCGACACATACCCTAATAGCAATAGCAACACGAAATGCTTTGAACTGCATATCGAATAGAGGGGCTGGAAGAGCGTATAACCAAAGTATCTCTCTACGTTCAAACACCAAAAGACGATCTTTCGATATTCAATCCTCCCTCTCAATCTGTCCAGCATAAGTAGCATCGGCTTCAGGTGCATCCAGAGATCTCTGTTTGAGGTAACATCTGCTCCAGTAACTACGACACGGACTTTTGAATTCACCAAACTTCCACTACATCATTCACTTAAGTATCATTAACTATTTGTGATTGGTACAGAATAGCTTGATTTAAACTGTGTGCTGAATTTAGACGTGAAATGAATTTCAATAGAGCGATATCTCTAAATATTCCGATACCCAGATTTACAAGAAATCCGGTAGTCTATCTTTGTTCAGTGTACAAGTTGGTCACCTTCAATTCCATTGTCAATCACTGACTCGAAAGCGGAAACCAAAGTTTTAAAGACTTGTCAAAGCAATCCAAGAAATCATTTCTTGAAGTTGGCTATTCTTTCAGGAATCATAGGAACGTAGAGCAATAGAATATTTAAGAAGATAGTCCTAAATGATAATTATAAACTTTCCTTCGTTGTTCAACTGATGGAACAAACCAGACTGTTGTGCCAACACCATCAAAGAAGGGAGATTGTTTTCGACTGCAGCATCCATTAGACCTGATTGCTGAAAAAATACGGAAGAAAACAGCTCAGAATATCGACAGTAAAGTAAAATTACTTTTGGAATAAATAATAGCAGGCCTATTATTCAATATTCATAAAATGAATGATTCACATAATTAATATTATCAGGAATATTATCAATTCTAGCTTGTAATCAATTTGAACACGGTATATAATTCTGTATCGGGTTCTGTCGAAAAAAAAACGACTATCAATAAATTCGGTAATTCATCCAAAGATAAACACTCCATTTTTCTATTACCATTCATAACTTCATCTCAAGTTAAACTTGAAAGATGGTGGAAATTAAATGAGAGAGTTTGTAATTTGAAGCAAATTCTTTACAAAAAATTATCACAACGTCAATACTTACTGGGAGTAATGGCGTGCCTGATTCTGGAGTGTTGCCCTGTTAAAATGAATATACAAATTTTTAGTAACGAAAATCAAGATGAAATATATATATATATATATATTTTAGCATCGTTGAGATCATTAAGTCATTTACTGACAAGAAAGTTTCGTTAATTTTATAAAGAAATGAAACAAAATTATTTTAAATATTCTGACGAAAGTATATCATACTTACCGAGCTTCCCTCAGTCTTAGGAACAAGAATGTTGTCAATAACATGGATGACGCCATTTTGAGCAACAATGTCAGTGTTAAGAACTTTGACACCATTTACTGATACACCTGAATGAGAGAAATAGGAATAATTCATTTACATGCTTCGAATGCAATGGACTATATATAATATGGTGAAAATATTTTTTTTCAAAATAGGTTTTGATGATCTGAAATGTTATGAGATTCAGAACTACATATATCATACTAATTTAAATAATTTAATCCATACTGTATACACTATTCAGTTCAATCTACCTTCTGCATTGACGCTGAACACAATATCTTGACCGTTTAGAGTTGTTACGGTTTGGCCATCTTTGATGTCTGCAGATTTCACAACACCGGGAATTACGTGAAATTTGAGAAGGTTAGCCATCTTGTTGGGATCTGACATAATCTCTCCTATTTTCGCCGGGGGCAACCCTCCAAAATTGTTATCTTCTTTTGGAGCAAGAAGAGTGTAGGGTCCTGCAGAGGAAAATTAATATAATGCCAACTCTACAATACATTGACTCGTATAATGGAATTAAATTGAAATAGTCTTCATAGTTTAGAAATTCAAAATTATGCTCCTTTGACTGTTAAATATGGAAAATTAATGAGTAAAAACATGTCGAGATGAGAATTGTAAATATTAAAGGAAATCTTCTTTTGGAAGTAAACAAAGTTCAAAAATGTTATAGAAATTAGATCCAAAAGTATATAGCTAAATTGAAATCTAACTAAATCGTTCATTAGAATCGTTGATTGAATAGTTATGACTAGGGTTGTGACGATATGAGTTAAAATCATAGATCATAGGAATATCATAGACGAAACGAAATACAATGGTATCGAATACTGTATACCGTTGATTTAGAACGATTCAATACTCTTTAATTCTCTCCGTCTATAATATTTTCAGGATCTATGATTTTAAACGCATATTATCACAACCCTAGTTATGACTTGCCTTCAGAGTTTAGTTGATAGAACAGTCCAGATTGGTGAGCCATCGCCATCAAAGATGGGAGATTATTCTCAGCAACGACTTCCATCAGACCTCCTTGTGTCTGAAAACATAGAAGAAAAATGGTAATTGTATTTTATTTTTCTATTTCCAGATTCGCTATCATTTTATCCCAATGTGTAAAACTGAAGATACTATCAGATGTTCCTCTTCGATCTCTACAATGTTACGAAGTTTGTCATGATAATGTGATTATAAAAATAGTATATTATTCAAGTATCTTTGAGTCAAAGAGATGTTTCACGTAATATTTAAATTCCATTCATTATATAGTTATGATAATATTAAATAATTTCAACTCACTGGTGTTGATGGAGCTGACGGGGCCTCACCCTGCGTTAATGAGATGTAGAGAATTTTTATTATAAAACTGCTATTTTAAAAGAATGCTTTGCTTCAGGGAGTGAATTTCTTTGTTACAATTTGTACAACATATATAGTAAGGAGACTATACAGTACAACTGCTCTATAATGGACTCCTGTATAGTGAATGTAGAGTAATGAGTAAGAGAACTACAGGGTATAGTGAATTAATTTTCTTTAGTCTGCCATAAGTTTAGAAAACTGATGGCCATTCATGGCAGACTAAAGACAATTAGTTCACTATACGGGGTTGCTCTCTCAGGACTCTATATTTACTATAGAGTAGTTCACTATAGAGGATTTCTACTATATGATGAGTATAGTATAAATGATATATTAATTAGATCATAAATATCAATAGAAAAACTTAAGATGGGTTAATAAAGGATTATTTAAACTTAAAACTCTGGGTAATTATTGAGTTTCTTTTCAATTATACTAAATCTTACGATATCCACATAAGTTTACTTACTGGATTAAACATATTCTCAGGTTCCAGAATGGTATCTATTATGTGCATGACTCCATTATTAGCTTCTATGTCCGGAGAAAGAACTTTGGCACCATTCGCAAAAATATCTGAAGAAATGGAAGCAGAACTAATGAATGGGTAACCTAATTTCATAAGAAAAAACGTTCCATTTTGTATATTTGTGTTTACATAATATGGCAAAGAATTTCCTCTGACCTCCCTGCGTGTCTCGTTTGAAAACAATCTTGAGACCATTTAAGGTTTGCACCGATTGGCCATCTTTGATATCTGAAGATTTCACAACGCCAGGAATCACGTGGAATTGGAGAAGATTGGCTACTAGCTTTGGGTCGGTCATTATTCTTCCTAGAGAAGCCATGTCTCCTGAGGCAAACTGTGCCTGGTCAGTTGGCGCTAGAAGAGTGTACGGACCTGTAGGTAGAATTACGATTATTGAGACTAGAATATTGATGGAGTCAGTGTACTCATGAGCATAATAGCAAAAAATTTCCAACAGATTTACAATGAAATTCATTGATTGACTTGAAAGAAATATTGTTTCAACATAGAAATGAATCACATGGGGCAAGTTAGAGTTATTTTGTATATTTTTACCGTCACTGTTCAGTTGATGAAATAATCCAGACTGTTGTGCTAAAGCCATCACAGAATTAAGTTCGTTCTTAACGACTAAATCCATCAATCCAGGCTGAAAATGAAATAAAATATAGGTAATATAGTGTCTCCCTATCTATTTTCTTTTTGAGGTATACATGCAATTACAATAAATTTAATTATATATTTTTTATAAAGATTAATGGGAGTGCAATTTTCCTGCTTGTAGCTGGTAAAACTTACCCCTCCACCAGAAGGTCCTCCAGCTGAAGTCGGTCTTGCTCTCATAGGAATTAGGACACCATCGATGACGTGAACCACGCCATTGGTAGCCCTAATATCAGCTTTGGTCACTTTGATTTGTCTGTTTATTCTCAGAACCCCATTTTCGAAATCAAAAATGAGTTGTTCTTTAGGTAGCAAAGTTTCAGCGTGCATGTTATTCACGATGAGGTTCCTCGTAATTGCACCTTCAACAACATGGTAGGAGAGAACATCTTTCAGCTCTTGTGGATCAGCCAGGAGAGAGTCCAAAGCTCCTCGAGGAAGCTTGGCGAAGGCTTCATCAGTTGGCGCGAATAGAGCGAGTGATCCTGTGGAACATTCAAACAGTTGATCTTACTTGGTTTAAGTAGAAATAGAATTCAGTTAATAGAGGATAATCATGATCGAAGGCAATTCTACGTTATTACTCATTCAACATCAACTGTACCTCTCTGAATGAATATTTCTGTCAGGTTAGCTTTTTCCAAGGCAGTAGCTAAAGTCTTCAAGCCTTCTGACTTGACAATATCAAGGATAGTCTGAAATCGAGAAATTATTTTCAATGATATAAGCAAATAATTCAAAATTACTAATTTACTATGATTAAGTTTATTATATTATTACAATATCATCAAATATCATATCGCTAGGTACATTATGTTAAATTGTACATACTTGAAGTAAACTGTGTATCAATAATTTCTTAAGATTACAAATAATAATGATTCAATGACAGGATCCTAATTGGTCATTCCATGAGCGACCAACTGGAAAACAATCAATATATGTGACATATATTGATTTCTATATAAAATGATGTGAAAGTCAATGTTAGAGGTTATTTAAACTCTGCGTTGAAGGTTTTTTCAGATATCAAGCTTTCGAATAGAAAGATTTCTATTCATCATCAGGAGAAAGGTGGAAAAACCTGGACCTGACAATGAATTTTATGACCAATGGTTGTATGTTGGATACCGTCTTTCTATTTAAGCTATATATCCTAAAGTTTATTAATATTAATTAACAATCTATTTAGTATTGAGATATGAGACAAAAAATTAGAAAATTTGTTACTAACTTAGCTATTGCTTACTACATTAATTCTCTAGAATATTTTTACTTTCTATATATCTGTTACAAAATCAAGTGTGTTTTATCTCCTTGTTTCTATGTATGTTCTCTATTCATATTTATCTTCTTTATTCCTATACATCATTTGTTGCTATACGTGTGTCCTCTTGATCCATATGTGTGTCCTATGGATCTTAAGTGTGTCTTGTTGATCAGAAGTGTGTCCTGTAGATCTTATGTGTGTCCTGTTGATCCTAAAAGTTTCCTGTAGATCTTAAGTGTGTCCTGATGATCCTAAGGGTGTCCTGATGATCCTAAGGTTGTCCTGATGATCCTAAGTGTGTCCTGTTGATCCTAAGTGTGTCCTATTAATCATAAGTGTGTCCTATTGATCCTAAGTGTGTCCTGTTGATACTATGGG
>CANNZV010000603.1:24504-275294 GCA_947561585.1 Caprella mutica
ATATAGCTTAAATAGAAAGACGGTATCCAACATACAACCATTGGTCATAAAATTCATTGTCAGGTCCAGGTTTTTCTCACCCTTCCTCCTGATGATGAATAGAAATCTTTCTTTTCGAAAGCTTGATATCTGAAAAAAACCTTCAACGCAGAGTTTAAATAACCTCTAATAATATGCATTTCCCGTTGAGTTTGAATCTTTTCAATCAAAAGTCAATGTGTTTCATGCAAGGTACCAATTTGCGATATCATTAATATTGCGCTACCCCATTTTTTATATCATGCAATTTTCAGGCAATCTCGAGGCTGCATAAGGTAGGTAGGTATGTTTATGAAGCTGGGCAATTACTATAATGAGGAATATCCCTCATATATGTGATAACGATCTAAGTTTGAAGGAATGTAGATAAATTATCTAACTAAAGTATCTAGGTACTCCCATACACTAGTTAGGTAGTCAAAAGTTAGGTGCGTAGATACACTAGTTAGGTACTTACATACACTAGTTACGTAGTTAAAAGTTAATAAATAACTTTTTTATTGTTTATTATGATTTCTTTATCTATATAGTGAAAAATATCATAAAAATTCTCGTTTTTCACACGATCAAATCAATTTGGGGAGTACAGAATTAAATACAGTGCGCCGTTTACTTCTCACAGTAGATCTTCTCAAGGTATCCGGCGTATTGGCCGAAAACAAATTGGCCGAAACCAAAAAGATATAATGATGAGAACTACAAAGTCCCACAGAAAGTTCTATATAAATGCAATAAATTCGATTTTCGACAAATTCGTCTTTCGGAAAATTTGTCCTTCGGCAAATCCGTATTTCGGAAAATTAGTCCTTCGGCAAATTTGGGATTCGGCAAACACGTATTCGGATAATCCGTTTCGGGCAATTCATTTTCGGAAAATCAGCCTAGACCCCTTTATCAAATGACACAAAATATCAAATTTAAACTGCCATCTCCTTAGTAAAACCAAAAAGTGACAGTGACTATTATTCAATTACCTGTCCATGTGTTGCCTGCATAACAGCTGACAAACACAGAAGAAGGTGTACCAACATCTTCATCTCAAAACTGGTTAGTAAAATATCAAAGTCCTATCACCAACTCTCCGTACTTCAGACTGATAAGGAAGCTAATGCTCTCTGCTTTTTATGTTACTTCTCTCCTTCCATTGCTTTGTCATGGAATAAAGGCAGTAACCACTTCTCCTCAGGCTGGTAATTTCAACAGCCGTAATTGTCCTAATGGTTTCAATTGCAGGTGATGTCTGAAGGTGACATTCACGTGAAGTGCTGAATGTGAAGCTACAGTTTAGAGTTGAAAATAAACTAAATAAGCTGCAGCTACCTAGATGCACTAGTTAGGTAGTTAAGAGTTAGGTACCTAGATTCTTAGCTACAACTTAGATACCTATATACACCAGTAACGTAGTAACAAAATAGGTTAAAGGTACCGAAATGAAGTAGATGGTTAGTTACAGTCTCTGGTTTAGAACCTGCACATGCCTACTTTTTATTATTATCTCTACAGATATATTTTCTTTATGAATATTCTAAAAGCAAATGATAAATTAATAATATAAAATAGCAATATTTAGTAAGACTGAGTATCCAACCAGAAAGAAAATTATTGTTTGCTACAGAAGATCAATAGCAGACGCACTTCTTAATCCTGTTTTGATCCACTATACCTTTTTATCATTTAATCGCCCTATGTAATAAATAGTACACAGTGTGTATTTCTCCCTGAATTGCGAGCAAAATGTCCAGCTTTAACATTTAAGGTACGATTAGATTTCATGACTAAAATAGTAGTTAGGATTGCAGAAATCTGAAATCCGGAAAAACGAAAATCATGAAAAACCGAAAACTGGAAAAATCGAAAATTCAAATAATGTAAAATCTGGAAGACCGAAAAGTCCGAAAATATGGAAAAAACTAAAAATCGGGAAGGAAGAAAATACGGAACACCGGAATATCTGGAAAAATAAAAATTCAGGAATAAACAAATTAATTATATTTATTTAATTTCATAAGTTTAATTGTATAACTACAGAGTGCATTTATCGTACTGTCAGTGTATCAAATTACAAACTAATTGACAGAGTGGTTACTAGTACTGTGCTATGAACTAATGCCTACTGTAACTATAACTTTTACAATCATTCTGGTAAATATCTTTCAATAATTTCACAATTATTATTAATTAAAAGGTTTGCTGTTATTTAATTTATACTATTTATCGACTTTTTATTATCTATTGCAACATGATAACCAAATTATCATCTCAATAATAAAAGTCACTGATTGTAAGTATAGGATATGGAGAGGAAGGGAGCAATTGGTGCCTACTGAGTCGTGACCTAAAATAATACTGGCCTAGATATTGGAGGCAGGGCAATCTCTCAATTATTGGTCAGTACCACATTTTAATGAATAATGAATATTTCACTAAGATTGGTTGTTTTTACTCAACCAATCCTAGTGAAATATTTATTTTTATGTCGTTTTTACTTATTTGACCGAAAATGTGGTACTGACCGATAATTAAGAGATTGCCCTATTTTCTTCTTGTGGTCAATTATATCATTAGTTTTAGGAGAAAATATCCAATTTATAACGCGCCGTAAATCATAAAAAGAAAAACTGAAAAGTAATCTAACCTTTATTATATACTGAAATACATCATCTTTAAAAAAATCACATCGTCATAATTTGGTAAATTCAATCACTCGATAATGGTAGAGTACTTTGTTTAGACCATCCCACGCGAAAAAACATACACAAATAAAAGGTATTTCTGACAGAGTTTGACATCAATTGAATAGCGCAATTGCTTCTTATAGCCTTAAAATTCATACTCTTGCCTAATAATCAGAGAAAACAACAAAAGCGTTTTTCGATTTTGTTAAATTATTGCTTTACCAGCGGATCATTTTGTCACTTGCGCTATATTTTCAGCGTCTGTCTTCGGATGGGTCTGTTTTCTAGCGGTAGGCTCTTGATATTACTGACAATGATGAAAAACACGATTAAATGTCTGTCAATTATTCTCTACACTTCTACATTGTTTTACGAAAGATTTAGTTAGATTAATATATTTAATCTAAAAAACAATTCTATGACATGTTTATTTTTACGTAATATGATGAATATATCACAGAGCATATTCATAGTTTATTTTAAATTGTTCTTTATAAATAATACTATAATAGACAATGAGTGAAAACACGATTAGAAGTTTGCTAAATATTATCTAACTCATCTACCAATAATTAAATAATATAATTCATTTGAGATTATTTTTAATATAAATCACTACTGCTGGTTAAAATAAATCACTACTGCTGGTTAATATAAATCACTACTGCTGGTTAAAATAAATCACTACTGCTGGTTAATATAAATCACTACTGCTGGTTAAAATAAATCACTACTGCTGGTTAAAATAAATCACTACTGCTGGTTAATATAAATCACTACTGCTGGTTAATATAAATCACTACTGCTGGTTAAAATAAATCACTACTGCTGGTTAAAATAAATCACCACTGCTGGTTAATTCACGGGTGAAAGATAAAAAAAGTCTTCCTCCGAGCGCTGATTTTGATATAAAAAAATGTACTGAATAAAACATATAGTGGTGCAATAAAACCTAGTGTAAGAAAAGTGGTGCAATAAATACCTCCTCACTCTAGCTATAGTGGCGAAATCTATTTCTTGGTCATAAAGCATATAAAATAAGTGGCACATTTTTCATTTAAACACATAAAAGAAACAAAATTCGCTTATAATGATTAATGATTAATTTACTTGTAATATTAATATGTTACTTCATTTATGAACATAATGATATTATTATTACCTTCGCAAATTTGTGTAAGGTCATATTTTACCCATCATTTATTTATTTATTTATCATCTTGTTATTCGCTTAACTAAAAAAGTATTCGAATAAATTACTTGAAATTTGGTGAGGCGATTGGTCTATGTCCAATGACCTGTTGGTAAAATTTTAAGAGCAACCCGATCAAAGGTCAAGGTCATTTATAACTCAAAAAGTATTGAATCATATTGCATGAAACTTGGTGGGACGATCGATCAGTATGCAGGAAACATTTTGTTAGATTTTAGGAGCGATTAGATTAAAGGTCAAAGATCAAGGTCAAAGCCATTTATAACTCAATAACTCAAAAAGTATTCAACCAAATTGTCTGAAATTTGATGGTACAATTGGTCAATGTCCAGAAACCATCTGGTAGAATTTTGGGAGCAATCTGGTCAAAGGTCAAGGTCAAGGTTATTTATAACTCAATAACTACAAAAAGTATTGTACCATGTTGCATGAAACTTGGTGGGATGAATGGGACAATTGCCACCGGACGACTTCCATCCGGAAAATTGCCACCCTAATGATTATTATTATTATTCGAGTTGTGACAATATGCTTTAAGTCATAAATATTAAGATTATCATATACGAGAAAAAATGGAATTATATTTAATTCTATAATACCGGGGGTTTAAAACTAATTAATAGTGTTTAATCCTCTCCGTTTAAAATATTTTAAGAATATATGATTATGAAAGCATATTGTTACAACCCTAATTATTATCATCATGATTCTTAACATGATATTTCTCTTAATTAATTAGTAGTAATGTAAATACATCTTTTTAGCCCGTTATCAATTAATAATATATATAGAACTTTGCTGGGTGAGATAATAAAGACTTTTATCAATAATTGACCAAGAATCAATGATCTTGCATATTGATAACTTTAATTAAACATATTTTTACAGTAAAATACTAATAACAGGTGTCATAGAATATAACCGGTCACTAGAACGGAAAGAAAAGTTTGAAAATTCATAAGGAAAAATATAAACAGAATTCAAAAAATCTAAAATATGTTCATAACTTCTGCGACTGATTTCAAATACTGTAGCTTGCCATTTATTAAATTATAAACATTCGCTTAATAATGATAGTGGTGATAAAAAGGAAGAAATATTTAATTTATAAAGGAAATGATCAATTGTATAATAGAAATATAGTGTAAGATGGAAATAAATCTTATAAAAAACAATATGTAATTTATTGTATCACCAAATGGAACAATTGATTTTATAAAATAACAATAAATGATGAATGAAATTTTTTTTATCTTGAAATGTAAATAATTGATAGTTAATCGTATAAAAATACTATGCATATATTATCACAATCTTTTAAATTAAGAGACCTGATTATAATCTTTAATTGGGTGGCAATTGTACGGCTGGCAATTGTCTGGTGGTAATTATTGTCCGGCTGGCAATTGTTCGGGTGACATTTGTCCGGGTTGCAATTGTCCGGTGGTGGCAACTGTCCGGGTGGTAATTATTGTCCGTGGGTGGCAATTGTCGAGGTGGCAATTGTCGAGGTGGCAACTGTCCGGGTGGTAATTATCGTCCGGAGATGGCAATTGTCGAGGTGGTAAGTGTCCGGGTGGTAATTATCGTCCGGAGATGGCAATTGTCGAGGTGGCAATTGTCGAGGTGGCAACTGTCCGGGTGGTAATTATCGTCCGGAGATGGCAATTGTCGAGGTGGCAATTGTCGAGGTGGCAATTGTCGAGGTGGCAACTGTCCGGGTGGTAATTATCGTCCGGAGATGGCAATTGTCGAGGTGGCAATTGTCGAGGTGGCAATTGTCCGGGCTGCAATTGTCCGGGTGGTAATTATTGTCCAGGGATGGCAATTATCGAGATGGCAATTATCGAGATGGCAATTGTCGAGGTGGCAACTGTCCGGGTGGTAATTATCGTCCGGAGATGGCAATTTTCGAGGTGGCAATTGTCGAGGTGGCAACTGTCCGGGTGGTAATTATCGTCCGGAGATGGCAATTGTCGAGGTGGCAATTGTCGAGGTGGCAATTGTCCGGGTTGCAATTGTCCGGGTGGTAATTATTGTCCGGGGATGGCAATTATCGAGGTGGAAATTGTCCGGGTGCAATTTTGTTATAATATGGGTGATTTCGATTTAAAAAGTCTACTCGTTCAATTAATTTAGCAATAATATTTAATGCATTACTATCACGCTATCAATGAGTTAATATTTGACCTATTATTTATGTATAAATAAATGATAGTAACGTTGTTCTAAATAAGTCCCTTGGAAGGTATAATCGACATTTTTCTGTAATTACAGCGTGTGTCGAGACAGAGAATTCAATCAAGAAATACAAATATTGAAATATAATTCACCAGTCGGGAGTTGAATACTTTTGGTTGAATACTTTTTGAGTTACCAATGACCTTTACATTGACCTGTGACCCGATCGCTCCAAGATCTAACCAATCAGTTTCTGGTTATTGACCAATCGTCACAACAAATATCAGACAATTTGGTTGAATATTATTTGAGATATATATGATCTTGACCTTTGACCTGATCGTTGCCAAAATCTAATAAACTGATTCATGGACCAATCGTTCCGCCAAATTTCAGGCAATTTGGTCGACAACTTTTTGAGTTATGAATGACCTTGATCTTGACCTTTGACCTGGTCGTGAGTTATGAATGACCTTGATCTTGACCTTTGACCTGGTCGCTCCCAAAAACTTACCAAATCGTTTCTGGATATTGATCAATCGTCCTACCAAATCTCATACAATTCGTTCGAAAACTTTTTGAGTTATTGAATTATAAATTATCTTAACCTTGATCTTCATCCGGATCGCTACCAAAATTTTACCAGATGGTTCCTGGGTAATCCGGCGGTTTTTCTGAAAACGAATTCGCCGAACCCAAATTCGCCGAACTGGATTCTCCGAAAACGAATTTGCTGAAACCCAAATTCGTCGAAAACGGATTCGCCGAAATGAAGATTGGCCGAAAGCCAAATTTGCTGAAAGACAAATTTACCGAAAGACTTATTTAAAACAAAATGTAAAATTACACAAAAGTTACAGAAAAAACACGAAACAACGAAATCATAACCCTTAGTTACACTAAATGATCCTTTAATTACTCTATCTCTTCGTTAATCATTGTGTTAATCTTTGTACCACTAAATTATTCTTTGTCTTTTCTTATTTTAAAGACGTTCAAGCTTTATTCAGTCAGAATAAGTCAGTCAGCTATGGGAGCATGCTGTTGCATTTTTTTGATTTGACCGTTTGGTTGTTTTTTGGTCTGTGTGTTTCTAGCGTGTTTATTCATTTTTGTGAATATTCCATGTTTACTATATATTTTTATTCAGTTGTTAATAGTATACCATACAGAAGGTGTTTTGTGGCTGACATTAATAATATTTATTATTTAAAATATAAAATTGTTAGTGATGAGTAACATAACTATTAGATATGTTTACATCTTCCCTATATACATCTAGCTACAACGATTGTGTTACTTGCATGAATAAATTTGTTTCAGGTAAAAACATTGATTTCTACCATCCCTTTTTAGGTAATGCCATATACATATTAATATTTATTATATACAGTTAGATATATGAATTTAGCAAAATGATATCGAATTAGCAGGATACAAATTTATATAGCAATAGTAATGTCAAACTCATAAAGAAATGATTTTTTTATGAATAAGATATAATTATGAGAACTACAAAGTCCAACAGAAAATTATTTTTAAATACATTAAATTTGATTTTCGACAAATTTGGCAAATTCGTATTTCGGCAAATCCGTTTTGGGCCAATTTGGGATTCGGAAAAAACGTATATTCGGAAAATTCGTTTCAGCAAATTAGTTTTCGGCAAATTTCGTTTCGGCCAATTCGTTTTCGGAAAATCAGCCTAGACCCGGTTCCTGGATTGGGACGATTGTATCTAGATTACTCAGATAACTTTTAAGCGGGCCATTTATGGTCAGTGAGACCTGAAGCAATTCCTTTTCGCGCTGAACGGGGACGTCCAATAACGATCAGCGCAGGTCACTACCGTGGTGTACAAGGCGGGGTATGGACTTAAGCCCCCTTGACACGAATCCCCCTTTTATATCTTTATATATATGAAAAAATTAAGATTACTTTGAATTTTTCAACATTGACGGTATTGCACACTTCATGATTATTTAACGTACGGGAAAGGGGGGCTCAAGTCCTACACCTGTTCAAGCCATAGAAATGACCTATTCTATTTGTAATAATTAGTTAGGGTTGATGGGATTGGGGCTTAATTGTTGCGGCGCATTCTACTTAGATTCAACCAAGAAAGACTAAATCAAAGTCTTTCAGTGCTGAATCAATGGCAGCACGCGGGTAACACTGATCGCAGACATGATTGCTCATCATTTACGTTCAGTTTTCCCTTCAGAGCACTTAAAACGTTTCCTAAGTTGTGACCCACCGGTGGGTCACATTGTTTTTTTAGAATAGAAGATCTAAGCTTTTTCTCTTTAACTAATATTTCTTTTAAAGGTGTATATTAATATTCTAAAGAAGGATATATATTGAACATAAAATATGGAAAAGTCTACTAATAAAAATGAACATTTTTCTACCCAAATTATTCGGAAGTTATTAACAGTTAAAACTGTCGCAGGAAATATGTTAGGCTCCGCCTCATAAAATCAAGCATCACCTGATTCTCATCCGGCAACTGACAGTAGGACTGACAAGCCTAAAATACCTCCATTCACGATCAGTTTTACCAAGTCAGAAAGAATTCCTTCAGGCGAAAACCGTGAATGGCCCGCTAAACATTTTTATTTTAAAAGAAGCGGCAGCGCTGTAGCGCAAGAAAACCTCTAGCACTTCTGAAAGAAGTAGCGGCGCTGCCGCTACACAAAAGACAAGTGCCTCTTGTAGTGCGCGCTACAAGTAGTGGCTGAGCCCATCTCTGGATATCAAATAATTGAAAAATTAACAAAGAAATTAGATTTGACAATTTGTCTAATTTAAAATTCTGCTTCGAAAAAAAGTCAAATACCAACAGAATATACTGCCGCAAACGGAATCAAAATTTTTTGTTATTTGTTAATTGGAAAAGTAGAAATAGAATATATTTGAATTTGGAAAGAGAAAACGAACTTATAATTTGTATTAAATTGTCAACATTTATCATTTTTGTAATTTTGTATTATCTGATATAATAATTTTTTTTTCTAAAAGAATAATTGAATTGAATCATTCACAGTAATATTCAACATTCTACACTTACAAGAACTAATTGAAACTTGGCTTTCCGAGATGAACCATATTTGACGTCCTCGGGATTGACGTCAGGATTTTCTAAATCAAAATCTCTGTGGATCCCTTGGAATTTTTTAACATCAGTTTATATTCTTAAGTAAAACTAATTCTTAAAAGTTCTTATATTTTTAAACATCAGTTACGGCTTGCCTCTGTCAAGTCGTAACTTCTTATAGGCCTCTGAAATTAAATGTTTAGATCAGTGTTTCCAAAACTTTTTTCTGTCATTTTCCCCTACACGCTGTTCAGTTATCGCGACCCCCCTTCATATTTAAGAGAGAAAGAGACTTTAAAACACACTGACATTATTCACTCATTTCTTCTTCAAATGTACGATATTACTGATAAACTTATTGTGCCTTCATCACTTTAATTTGTGGGATTTAGCATTAAATTTGTGTACTGCCTTTTTCTGGCAGAGGCCAATGGGCATCCTTTAATATAATAATAACAGAGCAACATTTTAATAATTTCTGTATTTTGTCCTTAATTTGTATATAAATAAACTTAAATCTTCTGGCATTCAATTATAATTAATTTAGGCAATCTGATCATCAATGAATACTAATTACTATGTTAATGTAAATTATGTATCTTAAGTATTTTCGTTTTTGTTACTAACTAGCATTCGGACATTATTACATTTTTATGTGATTATTTTTATTATCCGACACGTACATATCAGGTCTCTAGAGACCTGATATGTACGGAGAAGATGGCGCGTTTAAAACTTTGAAGAACAAGATTTGAATATAAAAATAGTACCAAGTGGCACAGATATTTTTTTTATTAATAATTGAAATAACCAACAATGTATTTAATTTAACTCAATAGTATGAGATATAAACGATAATTGCAACAGTTCCATTACAATGCTTCGTTATAGGTTGGCACATAATAGTCCCACCTTGTAATTTGGTTTCATAAATGCAATACTTTATTAATGTAACTAAATAAGTGAGTTACTTTGTGCCCCACCATGCCCCAAAAGCCTTATCACATGCACAAGTTACAGAAAACTAAATAAAAATATACTAGCTCTTCATCAGAAGTTATAAATGAAGATGATCATCTTGAGAGAGATTGGTGTCTGTGAATAGATCAGGATTAAAGAAAAAGTAGTCGACGCGTTGTTCTTTGTAGAATTTGAAACCTTGTTCCTCCATGAAGGATTTGACAGTTAGGTTACCTTCTGGAACAAAGTTAACTTCGATGCCAAAGAGCTTCATCTTGATCTTCTTCCACGGAATACTCTTCAGGATCTGAAATGGAAGATTGTTTATTTTTTGCGTTTTTGTGTACCAGTAACTAAACGATATGGTTATTACGGTGACCGGACAATTACCACTCGGACAACTGCCACCATGATAAAAATATTGGTATTGATATGTATTATGTTAAGATAAATCAAACAAAGATACCAATATGTAAGTTATACAACATAGCACTCTTCAATTATGTACAACTGGTCTGTCCGTAAATTCTGTATTTCCCTAAATTATTTTCTATGAGCGAAATTAGAAAGGAAAAATATATTGAAGTAAATTGTTTATTACATTTTTAATTTTTAACGCAATTCTATAAAGAACTTCTCTTTCATTTGTTGGAATTAACATTTCCATATCAGAGGCAATTATATTAGATTTAATTCTATTGTGTGATATGATTGCAATTAATACAAACTAGATTAGGACATTTTTCGAACAAAAAACATTAATTTCTAAATAAAATAAAATTCTAGAAAATTTGAATTCCGTATAAAATGTGATGAGGATATTTTACAATTTTTTTTTTGCCTTAATTAAGGAGTCCTAAACAATAAATAATAGAATATATATGTCTAAATGACAGTAGGTACTCAAGTATAGATTTGATAAAGATTTATTTATTAATTCTACGGTATGTCAATTATTGGTAATAAGTCTATATTATATCACCCAATAGATATCTTTGCTTGTAACTAGTTAAAAATGTTTAAACAATAGGCATTTACATTACTACAATGTATTATAGATGATTTTTCAAGTTAATGAGCCAGATAATATAATACTAGGGTGGAAATTGCCCGAGGGTGGAAATTGTCCAGGTGGCAATTTTCCAGGTGGCAATTGTCCGGGTGGCAATTGCCCGAGGGTGGAAAATGTCCGGGTGGCAATTGCCCGATGGTGGAAATTGTCCGGGAGGCAATTTTCCAGGTGGCAATTGTCCGAGTGGCAATTGCCCGAGGGTGAAAAATATCCGGGTGGCAATTGCCCGATGGTGGAAATTATCCGGGTGGCAATTGTGTGGGTGGCAATTGTCCGGCTGGCAATTGTCCGGGTGGCATTTGTCCGGTGGTGGCAATTGTCCGGGTGGCAATTGTCCGGGAGGCAATTGTCCGGGTGGCAATAGTCCGGGAGACAATAGTCCGGGTGGCAATAGTCTGGAAAGCAATAGTCCGGGTGGCAATTGTCCGGGAGGCAATTTCCAGGTGGCAGTTGTCCGGGAGGCAATTTCCAGGTGTCTATTGTCCGGGAGGCAATTTCCAGGTGGCAATTGTCCGGGAGGCAATTTCCAGGTGGCAATTGTCCGGGAGGCAATTTCCAGGTGTCTATTGTCCGGGAGGCAATTTCCAGGTGGCAATTGTCCGGGAGGCAATTTCCAGGTGGCTATTGTCCGGGAGTCAATTTCCAGGTGGCTATTGTCCGGGAGGCAATTTCCAGGTGGCAATTGTCCGGGAGGCAATTTCCAGGTGGCTATTGTCCGGGAGGCAATTTCCAGGTGGCAATTGTCCGGGAGGCAATTTCCAGGTGGCAATTGTCCGGGAGGCAGTGTACAGTGTACCCCAATGTTACGAAACACTAATCTAACGCTGAAGAAACAGATTGTACACTCTTTCTTTGGACTTTTGATTGGAGCAAAGATTGCATATTCAGCCTTCGTTAAAATTTTTATGTTTTAATAAAATAATAAAAGCTGTAATATTTGCGATGCACGTCTCTTAGTTATTAGAGCACTTAGTAACGGAATTCCTTTCTGTGATGTTTATTTCACGGTAGCCACAATGGTGTCCGGAAAACTGCCAGGCGGAAAACTGCCGGTGCGGAAAACTGCCATGCGGAAAATTGGCAGGCGGAAAACTGCCAGTCACTTAATGGGAATTTATGTATTTTTTTTTACTTTTATCATTTAGTTATAAACACATTCAAAGAACATTTTAATTAAAAAAATGGCCCTTCATTTTTACAGTAATAACAAAATAGATATTGGATTACTTTATATCCAAATAAAAATTATATTTCAACAAAGCTACCTTATTAAACACACAGTAAACCAAACTTTAGTACACATAAGGAAGTAACAATTACCATTTTATACTTATGTCACGTACAATTTAAAAAACATGTTAAGTTACGTATATAGTCCCTTGTTTTTAATTCCTATATTAATGTCAGCAATATAACCTTTGGTTCAAAAGCAAACGTTAAACCCCGCGTACTGATTTGTGATTAATAGCTAATTAGATATTCTCATAATTAATTATTCTTAAATTATACATCCAATAAATTAAGTGTATGTTAAATCAACATATATGTATGTTCAATATTTATTATGTTTAAATTTTTATTCTCCATGTCAATAGCACAACTCTTTCATTTTTACAATATTCATTTATATGTAACAAGTATTATCAATTAATGTACAATATCCAATTCGATCGAGTGAAATTGTCAGAGAATTAGGTACTATTGGTAGGTAATAGAAGTTTAATAATCATAGATGTTGTGTTGCAAATTCTAAATATTTCACAAACGTAGATCGAAGTTGTTTTCTAATGAGTACAAGCTAATATTAAGCTTGAAGGCTTGTTCAATTCTCAAATTATAAAAAAAAATTAGACAGTTAGCGCGTTGTGAACTGATAATTTAAAGATGCGTTGTGTAAACAAAGAAATTGTACTCTGTCCCTAATACTAATATTTATTTGTTTCTTCTCTTAGTATTTAAAACTTTTTCTAAGAAAGATTTTAGATTTTAGTTTCTATATTATATTTCATTTATATTTTTAATATTTATATATTTACATATTTTTCTAATAAATTGTCTACATCTAATTATTATTTTTGTTCTGTATACTAAATAAAAATGAATGTTCCTTAACTCCTTAACGTTGTCGAACAACAATTTTATAACTTAAAATGTTATTATTGACTAAAGTCATTAAATTGCTAGTAAATGATTCGCAGCTTTCCGCAAGGCAGTTTTCCGCCTGGCAGTCTTCCGCCTGGCAGTTTTCCGCCTGGCAGTTTTCCGCTTCGGCAGTTTTCCACCTGGCAGTTTTCCGTGTACCACTACAATAAACAATTAAACATCAACATTTTTATTCAGATGAGGTTATTGAATGCAATGTAATTAACTCTCATCACTTTATTTGGAGAATAGTCTTAGAGAAATGAATGCAATGTAATTAACTCTCATCACTTTATTAGGGGAATAGTCTCAGAGAAATGAATGCAATGTAATTAACTCTCATCACTTTATTTGGGGAATAGTCTCAGAGAAATGAATGCAATATAATTAACTCTCATCACTTTATTTGGGGAATAGTCTCAGAGAAATGAATGCAATGTAATTAACTCTCATCACTTTATCTACAAATATTGGTGGTTGTTTAACTTCTTTTAACTCTTCACTGAAAATTTTATCTATACTTACATAAATAGGAACACAAGTACCTATTGGTTATCATTTTAATAAAATTATTCTATCAAATTATAATTCAAATTTTTTCTATTAAATTATAATTCAAAATTATTCTATTTAACTATAATTCAAAATTAATATATTGAATCATAATTCAAGATTATTATATCAATCTAATGAAATCTAATGAAATCTAATGAAATCTAATGAAATCTAATGAAATCTAATGAAATCTAATGAAATCTAATGAAATCTAATGAAATCTAATGAAATCTAATGAAATCTAATGAAATCTAATGAAATCTAATGAAATCTAATGAAATCTAATGAAATCTAATGAAATCTAATGAAATCTAATGAAATCTAATGAAATCTAATGAAATCTAATGAAATCTAATGAAATCTAATGAAATCTAATGAAATCTAATGAAATCTAATGAAATCTAATGAAATCTAATGAAATCTAATGAAATCTAATGAAATCTAATGAAATCTAATGAAATCTAATGAAATTTAATGAAATCTAATGAAATCTAATGATATCTAATGAAATCTAATGAAATCTAATGAAATCTAATGATATCTAATGAAATCTAATGAAATCTAATGAAATCTAATGAAATCTAATGAAATCTAATGAAATCTAATGAAATCTAATGAAATCTAATGAAATCTAATGAAATCTAATGAAATCTAATAAAATCTAATGAAATCTAATGAAATCTAATGAAATCTAATGAAATCTAATGAAATCTAATGAAATCTAATGAAATCTAATGAAATCTAATGAAATCTAATGAATTTAATGTAATCTAGTGAAATCTAATGAATCTAATGAATCTAATGAAATCTTATGAAATCTAATGAGTCTAATGTAATCTAATGAAATCTAATGAAATCTAATGAATCTAATGAAATCTAATGAAATTTAATGAAATCTAATGATATCTAATGAAATCTATTGAAATCTAATGAAATCTAATGAAATCTAATGAAATCCAATGAAATCTAATGAGAATTTCTTTGAAATTTCATTTCTTTGAAATTTCATTTCTTTGAAATTTCATTTCTTTACAACCACGAACAGTTGCAATTGAATTGTACAGTGTAGGATTAAATTTATTCGAAATTCAAAATCTGATTTGTTTGAATTTTCTTTTACGATGACTGACAAAATATACAAAATTTGGAATTTCCATATTATCACGAGGGTTTCAAAATATCATCGTTGAAGGTATTTTTAAGTACCAAGTTTTCGAATAGAAAAATGTCTTCCAATTATCAGAAAATAAAAATATTACGATGAACTGTTCCCTCTTATCATTTCAATTGCACGTACGTAGAAAAAGCAAAAATCGGAAAGCTAGCAACCTAAATGTAACTCAAACATTGATATTATAATAACCCTCTTGAATGCAGAGTACCATTTAATACAAAGACTCCATTGAGTAGTTATCAAAGAGTTCTTTGAGGAGTTGTTCAAATTGTCGGTCTCTATATTGTAACTAAATCTGTTGCCGAGTGGTTAGGCATGAATAGATTCTTGTGTATTTCTTAGAAATCAGTAAAGTATTTTTAATTGATATGACCTCCATTATAATACTCTGTTCATTAATTAGGCAATTTAGCTACTATATAAGAGACTGTTCTGAGTACCAGTCTGTCACTTTGCTCTTTTGTGTAATACTGCCACCACTAATAAAATCTTACATCCCTAATAAAATCCTTACATCAGAGAACATAAAAATAAAAATAAATGGAGTTTTCATTTCTAGTGCTTACTATAAGCAGTTTTTTCTTAATTCAACCCGGAGGTGAGTGAATTTATGTATATTTTCTTTTTGTTTATTTTATTTTAGTATCTGAAAACCCTGTAATAATACTGAGTTATTTATAATTATAAAAATTTGAATCCTGAACACGTAAATGTTTAAATCAGATTCATAAAGGGAATCTATGTTAATAATAATTACACTTTTTTCCAACAGTGGATGGATTAAATATCCCAGAGCTATTCACTACAGTCAACGGCACAGTCTATATCCCTTGTTATCTTGACACCGGAACTGATCATGTGAGTATTCAGCCCACCTTTATGGAGCACAGTATTGTAATTAGCAATGAGAAAGTGAATATATGTATATTAAAAGTTAAAGGAGTATGTTTTTCAATAACAAATTGATTAATAAATACAGTCATCCCCCCCCCCCCCCTCCGCTTTAGTTATCAAATCACGACTCAGTTTAGTTACAAATCGTTAACTAAAGCGAAGAAAAGTAACAAGAAATTTATAATTGTCACTCCTTGATTATACTATATCTCATTTTCTATCAGTTATAGAAAGAAAGAAATTTTAAGAGTTATTAGAGTACTACATATATAAGCATATTAATAATAATATACAGTCTTTCATTGTTTGTGACTAGGATGAAAAAGTTTAAAGTCGTGCATTTATTTAATGTTTTCAAATCCATTCATAGCTTAACTCTCACTCATTATAGGTGAGTAATTAATAGATACTTATATTTCTATAATTATTGTGCTGCATTTAACAAACCGCAATTTTATGCTCTATGAAATGTTTTTGGTAGTAGGGTACTAAGTTTCAAGTTATTGGTTGGCCCTACAATTTCGGACACATTAGGAAAAAAAATATTATAATGATTATTACTTAACTTCTACTCTAATTGGTATCATGGATTAAATAATGATTATTATATAAAGATTTTCACGTGTTCGAAAATATGGTACCGTGCAATAACACGGAACTAACCCTAAAATAGGACATGTTGAATTTCTGAACCAATTGCTTCTAATAACCTCATATGGTTATACATAGTTTTGATGTTTATTTAGTTACCGTGAAATAATCACAAAAAATTGTCTCCGTTTTCTATGTCTACGAAAGGTTCTAATTATTTAAATAAGTACCACTTTTGTTAAAGCGAGGCCTGCCTGTACTCTTACCAAAAAAAAATAGAAAAGGAATTAATTATTTTGTGCATTTGACTGAATTGACGAAAGGGAACGTCGAGGTACTCGCACACTCATAGTATTCGGAACATGCAGATAACTAAGACATTCCTAAGTTATTTTGTAATAACAATATCTTTTCTCACCCAGGAACATGTGACTCCCATTTCCTGGACTCGGGTAGCATATGACGGCTTTGTGCAAACAATGTTGGCGCCCAATTTTGTGCCACCAAGCAATGTTGATTTACAAGCAAGTAAAATCAATAACTTCAAATCGCTTATAGTCCGAAACATGGAAAAATCCCTATCTGGCACCTACACATGTCACACCGATAAAGGAAGCGCTAGTACTTTGGTCCATGTTTTAGATGGTGGTGAGTGTCTTTGCATTTGTATTAAATAGTTGACAGGTCTATTTCGTACAGGGATTTTTATTTTTTATTTTGATGTGACTTCTCTGTAAAGAAATTTAAAAACACTATTACTTTGTAATACATCCTCTTCATTAAATCTTGATATTCCACAACAAAGAGGTGACTTGAAGTGACTATATCGATAATGTACGTATTAGCTGATTTCATAAATGACTCAAAAAAGTATTCAGTTTTATTATTTAAATGTTGCCAGCCATTAGAAGTAGGAGCAAAAGATTGCAAATAATTCATAAACAATGAATTTATAATTACCATCAACAAAGAGTGTTTAATTAATTTCCACTTTTATTGTGTAAAATGTAGAGTATATACACTTTTTAATACAAAATATATCATTCCGTGGACGAATTGTAAGTGGATGAAACGACCGGCAACGATTTTTGACAATTTGAAATTAAAAAGAATGTGCAGTTTGACGCTAAAAAAGTAAACATTTTAAAATCAACATAACCATATTTACATATGAGATAGGAAATTCAAACAAAGATCATTCGAAAGAAAATGGAATCAAATTTGGTTAACAATCTTCTTAAATTAGTTTTTTTTTTTCAGAGTGACCGCCATCAGCAGTAATACACTTCTCAATACGAGACGCAAAATTACCAATGCCCTTACCGAGCATTTCATTGTTTATATACCTTTTTAAAGTTACATTTCTTTGATTTTATAAAGCCTTAAACAACAGTGAAATGCTTGGCAAAGTCATTTGAGAACATTTCTTCTCGTATTAAGTAGTGTATTACTGGTGACGGTGGACACTTTGGAAAATAACTGATTATACAAGATAGTTAGTGAAATTTGACTTCTTTACTTCCAAATGATTTTTGTTAATATTTCCCATCTCTTATGTTAAAATAGTTACGGTGATTTTAAAATGTAGATTATTTAGAGCCCACCCTGTACGATCTTACACGTTAGTCCTCTTGAATGGTTTAGAATTAGGATATAGTTGTTTCACTGGATTCGTTCTGAGTTATCGACCAGTTCCACATTTTCGATCATAGACGAAAAAGATATTTAATAATTATTATTTAACTTCTAATTTTTAATTGGTAATTATGATAACTTCATGAATAATGGATACCAATTAATAAAACGAGTTAAGATATATACCATTTTATTATATGATCGATAATCTGAAACTGGTCGATAACGCAGAACTTACCCCACTTCCTTTGTTTGCAGTAATAAAGAGTTGACTCTTACTCTTTATTATTGCAACAAAAGGAACTGGTGTGAGTTCCAAGTTATGGACCAGTTCCATATTTTCGAACAGGTGAGAAAATTATTTATAATTTAAACTCGTTTTAATTGGTATCCATGATACATGGAGGTTCAATTGAAATAAATAAAATACTTTATTATTTTCTTTATTAATATTACCTTTTATTCTTATTTAATTGTCCTTTTTTTAAATTGACGAATAATTTAAACTCTAACTTAATATCTTGGATAAAAGCAATTATTTGTTTAATCTATAGAAGGTGTTTATAGGACGAAAAGAAAAGAATCGATAGAGTCCTCAATAAACTTTATTACAATCCTACCTTTCAGAATCACCTCCAATTGAGTCATCTCTATGCTCAGATGGATTCGAGTTGGTCCATGGTAAGTGTCTCTACTACAGCAATGAGAAGAAGAATTGGAAAAACGCACATGCCAATTGTTACTTTAGAACCAGCAGCCTCATCACCTTCAAAGATGCCAAGGATTTGATGTCCTTCTTGCTCAATCTTCAAAAGTCAGGTTAGAATAATGTAAATAGAAATCCCCTAGTCGGAAATTATAATCACTGATTATCGGCTTACAAATGGTGATTACAGTCGAAAATACAATCGTAATTCGAAACACTTATATTCTTCGTCGGACATTCAAAACAAAGAAGAGAGAAAATGCCAAACATAAATACTGTTATTGTTAACCCATTAACAATATGAAATTTTGTTATTGAAATTAGCAAAATTATTGAAAACACATTGAAATTGACATTGTCTAATTTTCTACATTTTCTCTTCAGGACCTACACATTACCAGTTTGCGATGTGGACTGGACACGCTTATTTTGAAGGAAATAACAGCATGTTCGGTGCACTGAATAATGACGCTCAGGTAAATAAAATATTCTATTATTCAAAACAGCAAGTAGCGTTAAAATGATAACATGGTAAAATCTAAAAGTTAGGACAATACATAACAAATTACAACAGTTTATAGCTCCTTCTCTCATTTGAGTGAAGTCATCTCACTGAGTGCAAGAATGCATCTTTCTTTTTAGCTTCATTGAGCAGTAAATACTAAGAACAATAAATTGATTGAAAGTAAACATATTTCTATTTGTGAACTTTTCAAAATTGATATCAGACACCACCCTCTAACAACACATTTCTTATTCTGATGTTTTGCTTGCAGGTTTCACCAATGTTGTACAGGAACTCTGATTATGCGAAACTTTCCTCCTGTGGTAGATTGACTGCAGTCACGAGCGGTGGCATTAGACCCATAACTGCTGCTGAGTGTTATTCACAGAACTACAACTTCCTTTGTGAACAGCCAACTCTCTAATTTATCACTTTATTTGGAGAATAGCCTTAGAGATATGAATGCAATGTAGTTAACTCTCATCACTAGAGCCCGGATTTATAGTTCTTATGCTATAAATGCTATTTTGACCATACAAATAAAGTTTTATAGCGTTTATAGCATAAACGCTATTTTGACTAAAAATTAAAAGATAAAACTAGTAATTATGGTATAAACGACTACAAGAACTCTGATAAACCATCCTTTACATGTGAAATATATTTGTAACAGATTATTATATTATTGATAAATTAAACATGCAAGAGACATTTAAATTAGTATGCCATTTCATTCACATTTTTTATAGTAATATTCCACAGAAAACGTACGAGCATAATTATTGGTAAATTGTACTTAATTGAAAAAGGAATAAATCACTACTCAATACAGTATAGTATTATGTAGTTTTCTTAGATAAATAAAATGATACATGAAGAATGAAGATATGCTCAATAAAATAGATATATGGTATTTATATGAATATAGTGACCGGTTAATTTCGCTCTTTGTGTAAAGAAGTTACTTTGAGTACACACGCACGTTAAGTTAGTTGAGTGCTCATTTTGTGAAAACCAAAAAACCCAAAGTGAAACAACCCGAAACTCTTTTGAAGTTGAAATTAGCTTTTCAAAATTGAAAATAATTTTAAGTGACAAGAGACTAAGCATGACAGCAGTAAATGTCAAAAAGATGTTGGTAATTTCTCGTAATGAAATTTAATTGTTTCATTAAAAAGTATCATATTTATTATATTAAGAATTATTGTTTCTGTTTTTGTATTTGGTTTGTGCTGTTCTATTTGAGTTTCGTGGTTATATTTTCTTAGTTGGCTGTGACTTGGACAACATAGTTTTTTGGGTAATTTCTATTAGTTATTTTCATTTTGTTAGTTTCTCGTAAAATAAAAGCTACGTAAAAAGTAAGAAACATGGATTTTATTTACCATTTATTAAGCTCATACATAGTCTTATTATTTATATATACGATATTATACGTACACAAATGCCAAAAATGCTTCGTAATTCTATGATTAATAATTAAAAATTTGCAAATAAACAAAGAAACAAGAATGGCATAGTTATACTGGAATTTTCCTCCAAAAGTTTCTATAATGCGGATAAAAGAAAGGAAATGTATCAATTTTAGGTCACAGTCAACTATCATAAGGACTTTTTTTACCGACTTTAAAACTTTTTTTTGCGCTATTTCGACTACTTTCGTTAGAAACTATAAATCCGGGCTCTACTCATCACTTTATTTGGGGAATAGTCTCAGAGAAATGAATGCAATGTAATTAATTCTCATCACTTTATTTGGGGAATAGTCTTAGAGAAATGAATGCAATGTTGTTAGAGTCAAATTAGGTGTTTACAGAATTTTCCAATAGAATCATACCTCTTCACACAATAGTATATAACAGAAGAATTCATAAGCGGGATTCAGCAGTAGTGTGAGATCTGAGGTCTAGTTAATAGGAGCTCTGCTCCTAGGTGATCGCCGGTTGTCACTCCCCGTCTCGCGGTGTGTGACCGTGAGTCTGTATTTTAAAAAGACACTGTAATAGATTCACTTGAGAAAAACCCTGGGTTGGAACAATAACTCTTAATCAACATACAGTATTTATAAGTGTAAGAAGTGTTGTATCCTTATCCTTACTTAGCGCTCAATACTCATTGAAGTATATTAAGAGACCGCTAAGTGATTAACCTATTCTTACTTAGCGCTCAATACTCATTGAAGTATATTAAGAGACCGCTAAGTGATTAACTTATCCTTACTTAGCGCTCAATACTCATTGAAGTATATTAAGAGACCGCTAAGTGATTAACTTATCCTTACTTAGCGCTCAATACTCATTGAAGTATATTAAGAGACCGCTAAGTGATTAACTTATCCTTACTTAGCGCTCAATACTCATTGAAGTATATTAAGAGACCGCTAAGTGATTAACCTATTCTTACTTAGCGCTCAATACTCATTGAAGTATATTAAGAGACCGCTAAGTGATTAACTTATTCTTACTTAGCGCTCAATACTCATTGAAGTATATTAAGAGACCGCTAAGTGATTAACTTATCCTTACTTAGCGCTCAATACTCATTGAAGTATATTAAGAGACCGCTAAGTGATTAACTTATCCTTAATTAGCGCTCAATACTCATTGAAGTATATTAAGAGACCGCTAAGTGATTAACCTATTCTTACTTAGCGCTCAATACTCATTGAAGTATATTAAGAGACCGCTAAGTGATTAACTTATTCTTACTTAGCGCTCAATACTCATTGAAGTATATTAACAGACCGCTAAGTGATTAACTTATCCTTACTTAGCGCTCAATAATTATTGAAGTATATTAAGAGACCGCTAAGTGATTAACTTATTCTTACTTAGCGCTCAATACTCATTGAAGTATATTAAGAGACCGCTAAGTGATTAACCTATTCTTACTTAGCGCTCAATACTCATTGAAGTATATTAAGAGACCGCTAAGTGATTAACCTATTCTTACTTAGCGCTCAATACTCATTGAAGTATATTAAGAGACCGCTAAGTGATTAACTTATCCTTACTTAGCGCTCAATACTTATTGAAGTATATTAAGAGACCGCTAAGTGATTAACCTATTCTTACTTAGCGCTCAATACTCATTGAAGTATATTAAGAGACCGCTAAGTGATTAACCTATTCTTACTTAGCGCTCAATACTCATTGAAGTATATTAAGAGACCGCTAAGTGATTAACCTATTCTTACTTAGCGCTCAATACTCATTGAAGTATATTAAGAGACCGCTAAGTGATTAACTTATCCTTACTTAGCTTATCTTATATTAACTTATCCTTACTAAATACTTATGAAAGTATTTAGGAGAGAACTAAGTAATAACGGTCCGTCTGTATAAAGTTTTAGACGGCTAACAAACGTACAGTGAATGAAACTAACAATATAAATACAACAAATGTAAAGGTAAGTTGAAATATAACATTTAATAACAATTAACTCTCATCACTTTATTTACAAATATTGGTTGTTGTTTAACTTGTTTCAACCTTTCACTGAAAATTTTACCTACAATCTATTGGTTATCATTTTACTAAATAATAATACTAAATTATTCTTTTAAATTATGGCATAGTAAATTATCATATCAAATAATAATACTAAATTATTATATTAAATTATAATACTAAAATATTATTATACCAAAACAATAGAAAATTTGAAAATTAAAATTTATGTCTACTTTTGTTTTTCCTTCAATATTTTGATGTCACAACAATAAAGTTTGTGCGAACGTGTGGAAAAGTATTTATTATTATATTTTAATCAAGTTATAATTTATAGTGTAAAAGGATATAAATTTAGATAAATGAATAGTGGGAAATAATTTTGAAAATTTAGTCTGTATAAATATTGATTCTCATATTAATAAAGTTCGTATTAATTCTTCGTACATTAATTTGGAGTTCAAACTGCTGTGGCTTTCATTTCTCTGTTTCTTAAGTAGTCCGTGAAACCAGATCCAAATATTGTTATTAACAACTATGAAAGTCTCTAGTTTTAGAACAATTAATTAGCTCAGTGGGGGTTTAACGTCTGCATCGGAACTAAAGGCCATATCACTGACGTCAAAAGGAAATTAAATACAAGGGACTGGAAGAAGCAGTCAGAGGGGAAAGTGAATCCATGAACAAAGTCACCTATCATCATCGGTATCAATGCTCATAGATGCAGAAAAGCTACTCCGTGAATGCAGTCTCTTACCAACTCTGAGAAAAAATTACGAGTCAACCTGACTCATCGCTTGAGTCAAGGCTGAAAAACTCCAATGTTGGAGTCTTTTACCTTGACTGACTCTACTTGATTCAATCTGACTATGAATTAGGAGTCAATATGACTCTTGTTTTTGAGTAAAATATTAGAATGAGTCAAATTGACTCCATTTTTGAGCCAGGTTTGGGACAACCTGAAAACTTAAATTTTGAGTCAATTTGACTCGTATTTTCTTCTCAGTGAAGAAATGTGACGAAAAGAGAAACATAACACCTCGTAGTTGAAGAGCATAACACTAGTGCTATCCTCTAACTGCATGTAGCGTTAAAAATATTATCTGAAAAAAATATTATGAGCATTGTAAAAATAAAAATAGAATATAATCCAAATTATATATATATAAAGCATTAATAAATGTGATTCACTGTATGTTCAATACATTCACTGTATGTTCACTACGTTCACTGTTTGTTCACTACGTTCACTGTATGTTCACTACGTTCACTGTATGTTCACTACGTTCACTGTATGTTCACTACGTTCACTGTATGTTCAATACATTCACTGTATGTTCACTACGTTCACTGTATGTTCAATACATTCACCGTATGTTCACTACGTTCACTGTATGTTCAATACATTCACCGTATGTTCACTACGTTCACTGTATGTTCACTACGTTCACTGTATGTTCACTACGTTCACTGTATGTTCACTACGTTCACTGTATGTTCACTACGTTCACTGTATGTTCAATACATTCACTGTATGTTCACTACGTTCACCGTATGTTCACTACGTTCACTGTATGTTCAATACATTCACTGTATGTTCACTACGTTCACTGTATGTTCAATACATTCACCGTATGTTCACTACGTTCACTGTATGTTCACTACGTTCACTGTATGTTCACTACGTTCACTGTATGTTCACTACGTTCACTGTATGTTCAATACATTCACCGTATGTTCACTACGTTCACTGTATGTTCAATACATTCACCGTATGTTCAATATGTTCACCGTATGTTCACTACGTTCACCGTATGTTCAATACATTCACCGTATGTTCACTACGTTCACCGTATGTTCAATACATTCAACGTATGTTCACTACATTCACAGTATGTTCAATACGTTCACCGTATGTTCACTACGTTCACCGTATGTTCACTACGTTCACCGTATGTTCACTACGTTCACCGTATGTTCAATACATTCACCGTATGTTCAATACATTCACCGTATGTTCAATACATTCACCGTATGTTCAATACATTCACCGTATGTTCAATACATTCACCGTATGTTCAATACGTTCACCGTATGTTCAATACATCCACCGTATGTTCAATACATTCACCGTATGTTCAATACATTCACCGTATGTTCAATACGTTCATTACAGCACGGGCAGTCATAGCAGAAGGTTCTACTCATTGCACCTCTTGCTGCCCTAACAAAATAACTGAAAAGGTATGGGATGAATTATTATATTATTTTGTATTCATTCTTTTTCATCAGTATGAAGATTTTTATGGGATATATATAGTTTTAATAATTAAGTTTATTACTAAATGTAGTAGTGATTTTTATTTATTAACGCATTAATGAATTGTTAGTTGGTATGTGTTTTGTACACAATTTCTTAGTAAATGTATCCAATAAAATGATATAATCAATCTAAATATTTGCGTTTTATCTCAAATATTTGTGTATGTAATTGAGGTAAGTTCTGAATCATCAGACAGTTCCATATTTTCGGACACATTAGAAAAAATATGTAATACCTACCTAATAATTATTTCAATTTTATTTCAATTGGTATTCATGATAATTGCAGTTATCATGAATGCAAAATTAAAATAAAGTAAAATATAAAGTATCGTGTATTTTGCTTGCGTGTCCGTAAATGAGGCACTGTTCGGCAACTAAGAACTTCACTAAAAATTATTAATTATTTTTCTTTATAGTTTTAGTTTTTGTGTTCGTTTCAGAATGTCCGAAGATGATCCCGAATCATTTTGGGCCTCCCAATGGGCCGAAGGAACACCAAGTTGGCATCTAGAAGAGGTGAGGGAAAAGAATATTGAGATATTATTCAATATTGCATATTAATTAATATAAAAAGTGTTTTAAATCTGAGAATTATATTATTCGATAGGGTAAGTTCACAGTTACCGTACGGTTCTACATTATCGATCATATAAGAAAAAAGTATATAATATTTATTATTGAACTTTCAACGTGTCACCAACTCTGCAGTTGGTGTCACGTACTATCCCACTGAAAATATTTTTACATACTTTTATATTACATTGAAAATTTATTGAATACTTTGGCACTATGTGTGTTACAAAAAACAATTGAAGATTACTTCGAAATCTACATGTACTACACCTTTTCGGGTAAATGTTACCAATGAACGAAATTGCGTACCGGTCAGAATAACATAAGTTATCCTCATTACAGGTGAACCCTTTCCTGAAGAGGAACATCAGTCACTTGTGTCCCCCTCCAGATAGTCACAGGGTCCTGGTGCCGATGTGTGGAAAGAGTCTCGACCTCAAGTGGTGAGTGCATTTGGAAAAAAAAAGTAGAAATATTAATCTGAAATGAATGTAAATGTAATCCAAAATTAATAAAAATTGAATCAAAAATTAATTATATTTAATCTAAATCATGCACTAAAAATTTGATCTAGAGTTATTAAAAATGTAATCTAAAATAAGTATAAATGTAATCTAAAATAAATATAATTGTAATCTAAAATTAATAGAAATTAATCTGAAGTGAATTGAAATTAAATACAAATTCAACTAAAATGAATTACAATTACAATAAGTTTAAGTTTTAAATTATAAATAAATTTACATAAAAAAGATTTCAGTGTAGGAAGGCAACAGGTTTTTATTGAGACAAGTTTCATTGAAACGTCGATGAGCCTTTAGAGTTACTAATTTTATGGATGCTTTTTCCAAGTTTCTGAATAGGTGTTTAATTTCATTAGTTGATATTTTTAGAATAATTTTCGACAACCAGATGGTTAAAAACTTTTGAGTGGGCATTTAAGATTTTTATTAAAAAAATAAAAATGACAAGAGTTAAAATGTTGCAACGTTTCGAAAAAATACTTTTTTCATCATCAAGCTAAAAACATTTATCTGAAATAACATGAAGAGTTTAATATATAGTTAATGAATGAATTTACTAAATTATTGAGTTATTTCAGGATTGAATATGGAAAATAAAAAGTATAAAGTAAAGAGAAAAAAAAATGATAATATAGATTGTACGGTAATATGAATTGATCGGTAATATGGATTGATCGGTAATATAAATTGATCGGTAATATGAGAGCTGACATAATGAAAACTATATTATAGAGGAGAAAAGAAAGTGAATCACATACTGTAAAATAGAAAGAATGACAGACAAAGAGAAAAAAAAATACTATAATATAGAATGACTAATAAAAAATGCAAACTAAACAATATGGAACTGAGTACAAGGGACACATGTTAACTGTATGATGGTGAAAGTTTTTGAATGACTGAAAGAGGAGCAAGAAATGACATTTTTAGGATCAGGTAGGCGATGTTTGTTAAAATATATGTAGAATTCTTGTATCGCCTTCGTTCTTGTTATATTAAATTATTAATAATAATTTAATAAGTTTTTAACCATCTGGTTGTCGGAAATTATTCTAAAAATATCAACTAATGAAATTAAACACCTATTCAGAAACTTGGAAAAAGCATCCATAAAATTAGTAACTCTAAAGGCTCATCGATGTTTCAATGAAACTTGTCTCAATAAAAAAGATTATCCATGTACCATTTGAAATTTCTTTGATATTATATATGCTAGTGTAGTTTCCCGTTAAAAATATCTGTTTTTCAATAGTTATAATATTGATGTAATTTAGCCCGTTAGAGGGGAACTTTCTCGTTAAAATATAAACATCAAAGGAATATAAATATCATATCAATATAACCCCGCGTGTACCATAGTTATATTTTCATGTTAATAGTCTATCTTTTTATATTAAATAGTAAATAAATTATTATTCATATTCTCAATATATTTCTGGATTTACGGTAAAGCTTGTCAGTAACAATTATACATATTTTTATATACATCAAATAAATAGGTAAACACACGACGGGTAATATTATGATAGATTAAATATAAATTCTGTAAACTGTTTATCACATTTCTTATTTTAGTACTGAAATATTAGAAACAAAAACCGTAGACTATTTGACGTGTGAAGACCATATTAGGCATTAAACAATACTTCAAATAATACTTATATATAGTCTTAATGTGCTATTCTACATACTTATAGTCCTAATTCGTCTATTGCATGTTCAGAATGAGTCTGAAGATATAAACTTATTATTAAATCTAAAAATAAACAAAACATTTAAATATGATTTCCCAGAATTAAGTCTATTATTTTACAAAGTTGTTATTAAACACATTCGTTATGCAATGAAAATTTATTAATGTATGTAAAAGTAATATGGTTGACAAAGGGTTGAATACGGTAGACAAAGAGTTAAACACGGTAGACAAAGAGTTAAATACGGTAGACAAAGAGTTAAACACGGTAGACAATGGGTTAAATACGGTAGACAAAGAGTTAAACACGGTAGACAATGGGTTAAATACGGTAGACAAAGAGTTAAACGCGGTAGACAAAGAGTTAAACACGGTAGACAAAGAGTTAAACACGGTAGACAAAGGGTTAAATACGGTAGACAAAGAGTTAAATACGGTAGACAAAGAGTTAAACACGGTAGACAAAGGGTTAAATACGGTAGACAAAGGGTTAAACACGGTAGACAAAGGGTTAAACACGGTAGACAAAGGGTTAAATACGGTAGACAAAGGGTTAAATACGGTAGACAAAGGGTTAAACACGGTAGACAAAGAGTTAAACACGGTAGACAAAGGGTTAAATACGGTAGACAAAGGGTTAAACACGGTAGACAAAGGGTTAAACACGGTAGACAAAGGGTTAAATACGGTAGACAAAGGGTTAAATACGGTAGACAAAGGGTTAAACACGGTAGACAAAGAGTTAAACACGGTAGACAAAGAGTTAAACACGGTAGACAAAGGGTTAAATACGGTAGACAAAGGGTTAAACACGGTAGACAAAGAGTTAAACACGGTAGACAAAGGGTTAAATACGGTAGACAAAGGGTTAAATACGGTAGACAAAGAGTTAAACGCGGTAGACAAAGAGTTAAACACGGTAGACAAAGAGTTAAACACGGTAGACAAAGGGTTAAATACGGTAGACAAAGAGTTAAACACGGTAGACAAAGAGTTAAATACGGTAGACAAAGAGTTAAATACGGTAGACAAAGGGTTAAACACGGTAGACAAAGAGTTAAACACGGTAGACAAAGGGTTAAATACGGTAGACAAAGAGTTAAACACGGTAGACAAAGGGTTAAATACGGTAGACAAAGAGTTAAATACGGTAGACAAAGAGTTAAACACGGTAGACAAAGGGTTAAATACGGTAGACAAAGGGTTAAATACGGTAGACAAAGAGTTAAACGCGGTAGACAAAGAGTTAAACACGGTAGACAAAGAGTTAAACACGGTAGACAAAGGGTTAAATACGGTAGACAAAGAGTTAAACACGGTAGACAAAGAGTTAAATACGGTAGACAAAGAGTTAAACACGGTAGACAAAGGGTTGAATACGGTAGACAAAGAGTTAAACACGGTAGACAAAGGGTTAAATACGGTAGACAAAGAGTTAAACGCGGTAGACAAAGAGTTAAACACGGTAGACAAAGGGTTAAATACGGTAGACAAAGAGTTAAACACGGTAGACAAAGAGTTAAACACGGTAGACAAAGAGTTAAACACGGTAGACAAAGGGTTAAATACGGTAGACAAAGGGTTAAATACGGTAGACAAAGGGTTAATCACGGTAGACAAAGGGTTAAACACGGTAGACAAAGGGTTAAATACGGTAGACAAAGAGTTAAATACGGTAGACAAAGAGTTAAACACGGTAGACAAAGGGTTAAATACGGTAGACAAAGGGTTAAACACGGTAGACAAAGGGTTAAATACGGTAGACAAAGGGTTAATCACGGTAGACAAAGGGTTAAACACGGTAGACAAAGGGTTAAATACGGTAGACAAAGAGTTAAATACGGTAGACAAAGAGTTAAACACGGTAGACAAAGGGTTAAACACGGTAGACAATGAGTTAAACACGGTAGACAAAGGGTTAAACACGGTAGACAAAGGGTTAAACACGGTAGACAAAGGGTTAAACACGGTAGACAAAGGGTTAAATACGGTAGACAATGGGTTAAACACGGTAGACAAAGGGTTAAACACGGTAGACAAAGGGTTAAACACGGTAGACAAAGGGTTAAACACAGTAGACAATGGGTTAAACACGGTAGACAAAGGGTTAAACACGGTTGACAACGGGTTAAACACGGTAGACAAAGGGTTAAACACGGTAGACAAAGGGTTAAATACGGTAGACAATGGGTTAAACACGGTAGACAAAGGGTTAAACACGGTAGACAAAGGGTTAAACACGGTAGACAAAGGGTTAAATACGGTAGACAATGGGTTAAACACGGTAGACAAAGGGTTAAACACGGTAGACAAAGGGTTAAACACGGTAGACAAAGGGTTAAACACGGTAGACAAAGGGTTAAACACGGTAGACAAAGGGCTAAACACGGTAGACAAAGGGTTGAATACGATAGACAAATGGTTAAGAAACTGCCGTGTTCGAATACGTGACTCCTAACTATGAAGACTAAGTCGTCAGTGTCCTAATCTTCTAATCGATCCTAGCCTTGAACTTCAAGAAAATTACCTCTAATATTTTCCTGCAGTCATGTACGGATTAATGTTACAGACGCCTGCATGATATCACTAAAGTGAAACAAATAAAACAAAATAATAATGCAAGGGGAATATATTCACACCTGTAATACTTTCAATTGTACAAAAAAAAAAATAGATTTTATTCTACTGAAGTTATTTCCCATTTTTTTTAGCATAAGGTTGAATTTCTATTGAATTTATTAACATAATAGCCTTTAGATCATTTTATATAGTTTTTATAACCCGTACACCGAGTCAAAGACTTTTCCTCTTTTTCTGAAAGGCGTGACGTACGTACCAAACACAAACACAATGGAATTAAATAGATTTATGCCGAGACTTAAAATTGTATTATCTTTGAAACAAATAGTTTTTAATGTTGATTATGGCTGTTCAATTATTAAGCCTTTTGTTTCTATTAATATATTTTACTGAATATAATAGTGTTTAATACACATTAATAGTGTTTAATACACATTAATAGTGTTTAATACACATTGATAGTGTTTAATACACATTAATAGTGTTTAATACACATTAATAGTGTTTAATACACATTAATAGTGTTTAATACACATTAATAGGGTTTAATACACATTAATGGTGTTTAATACACATTAATAGTGTTTAATACACATTAATAGTGTTTAATACACATTAATAGTTTTAATACACATTAATAGTGTTTAATACACATTAATAGTGTTTAATACACATAGATAAGGTTTAATACACATTAATAGTGTTTAATACACATTAATAGTGTTTAATACACATTAATAGTGTTTAATACACATTAATAGTGTTTAATACACATTAATAGTGTTTAATACACATTAATAGTGTTTAATACACATTAATAGTGTTTAATACACATTAATAGTGTTTAATACACATTAATAGTGTTTAATATACATTAATAGTGTTTAATACACATTAATAGTGTTTAATACACATTAATAGTGTTTAATACACATTAATAGTGTTTAATACACATTAATAGTGTTTAATACACATTAATAGTGTTTAATACACATTAATAGTGTTTAATACACATTAATAGTGTTTAATACACATTAATAGTGTTTAATACACATTAATAGTGTTTAATACACATTAATAGTGTTTAATACACATTAATAGTGTTTAATACACATTAATAGTGTTTAATACACATTAATGGTGTTTAATACACATTAATAGTGTTTAATACACATTAATAGTGTTTAATACACATAGATAGTGTTTAATACACATTAATAGTGTTTAATACACATTAATAGTGTTTAATACACATTAATAGTGTTTAATACACATAGATAGTGTTTAATACACATTAATAGTGTTTAATACACATTAATAGTGTTTAATACACATTAATAGTGTTTAATACACATTAATAGGGTTTAATACACATTAATAGGGTTTAATACACATTAATAGTGTTTAATACACATTAATAGGGTTTAATACACATTAATAGGGTTTAATACACATTAATAGTGTTTAATACACATTAATAGGGTTTAATACACATTAATAGTGTTTAATACACATTAATAGGGTTTAATACACATTAATAGTGTTTAATACACATTAATAGTGTTTAATACACATTAATAGTGTTTAATACACATAGATAGTGTTTAATACACATTAATAGTGTTTAATACACATTAATAGTGTTTAATACACATTAATAGGGTTTAATACACATTAATAGGGTTTAATACACATTAATAGTGTTTAATACACATTAATAGTGTTTAATACACATTAATAGTGTTTAATACACATTAATAGTGTTTAATACACATTAATAGGGTTTAATACACATTAATAGGGTTTAATACACATTAATAGTGTTTAATACACATTAATAGGGTTTAATACACATTAATAGGGTTTAATACACATTAATAGTGTTTAATACACATTAATAGGGTTTAATACACATTAATAGTGTTTAATACACATTAATAGGGTTTAATACACATTATAGTATTTTTCATACCACCTGTTAAGGGTCGTTGTCATAGCAACTAACAATCACTAATTTTATTGAGCTATTAACATAGATTTACTAACCTACAAAAATAGCACAAAGAGTAACTTCAGCTCTTATTGCAAGAGTAACTTCAGCTCTTATTGCAAGAGTAACTTCAGCTCTTATTGCAAGAGTAACTTCAGCTCTTATTGCAAGAGTAACTTCAGCTTTTATTGCAAGAGTAACTTCAGCTCTTATTGCAAGAGTAACTTCAGCTCTTATTGCAAGAGTAACTTCAGCTCTTATTGCAAGAGTAACTTCAGCTCTTATTGCAAGAGTCACTTCAGCTCTTATTGCAAGAGTCACTTCAGCTCTTATTGCAAGAGTAACTTCAGCTCTTATTGCAAGAGTAACTTCAGCTCTTATTGCAAGAGTAACTTCAGCTCTTATTGCAAGAGTAACTTCAGCTCTTAGATTATTATACATGTATTATTTTAAAAATTGTATTCAACAAACGCAGAAGTAAAGAATATTTTTTTATTGGAATTAAGATCTATTTTTGTTTTAATTTTATACAATAATTATATTTATCTAATATAAGTTTTCCAATCTTTGAGATATTTTATTTTCTCATTATTGAAATTTATTAAGATTTATTTACAATATATTATTCATCATGTAGGTGTACAGACGTTTCGTCAGTTTTGAAACTCTCATCATAAATTGACACTAGTTTGTTGTACCCGCTAGTTTGTTGTACTGCACACTTCATGATTGTCTAATGATCTGACAGGGGGTTTGTGGGGGGGGCCTGTTGGGGGGGGGGCCCTCCCCTATACACAATACACATACATTAGAGTGTGTTAACATTCCCTTTAAGAAAACATGTCAACGAAATGTCTGCCTACTGTTTATTAAATATCCCTATTATTATTCACCTTTTTTCATTAAGTAATATCGTTTTTCATTTTTACATTGTAAAAATATTATAATCTAATATTCTATTTTTGTGTCGATTCCGGTTTTCCGAGAAAAAGTTCCAGGTATTTCACCTGCATTTATTAAGGTCAGAAATTATGCCCTAGTTATGACGTCAAAACACACGAGAATATCGATTGCACAAACATACGAACACAGGTGTATCATTCGCACTAAACGGTAAAATAACTACTGCCTGAGATGCTGATGATAACGATAGTAGAGAGGTATGGTGGGGCCGTAGAAGATTAGGAAGGGAACCCCTCTCAATCTTCTATGGCCCCACCATAACTTTCTCTCTCAATCTTCTATGGCTCCACCATAACTTTCTCTCTCAATCTTCTATGGCCCCACCATAACTTTCTCTCTCAATCTTCTATGGCCCCACCATAACTTTCTCTCTCAATCTTCTATGGCCCCACCATAACTTTCTCTCTCAATCTTCTATAGCCCCACCATAACTTTCTCTCTCAATCTTCTATGGCCCCACCATAACTTTCTCTCTCAATCTTCTATGGCCCCACCATAACTTTCTCTCTCAATCTTCTATAGACCCACCATAACTTTCTCTCTCAATCTTCTATGGCCCCACCATAACTTTCTCTCTCAATCTTCTATGGCCCCACCATAACTTTCTCTCTCAATCTTCTATAGACCCACCATAACTTTCTCTCTCAATCTTCTATGGCCCCACCATAACTTTCTCTCTCAATCTTCTATGGCCCCACCATAACTTTCTCTCTCAATCTTCTATAGCCCCACCATAACTTTCACTCTCAATCTTCTATGGCCCCACCATAACTTTTTCTATAGGCCGGTTCCGCATTTTCAATCATAATAAAAAAAGGAATATAATTCAACTTTTTTTAATTCACATCTATGATGAAATATGATAGCAGTTAAAGGTCCCCTCAACTCTACATTTAAAAAATTCTAGAATTGTTTTAAATTTGTAGAACTAATGTTATACAACATATACCAGTAAACAGAAAAGAAATTGATAAAGTATTCGCTTAGTAATTAATTATATAAGAAAATAATCACAATCGACCGTCACTGTCCGACATTTCTATTAGATTCAATTGAAGAACAAGAACAGAATGCGAACCTTATCTCGTATTATAGTAAATTTATTAGTAATTAAGAATATAGGTACACTTTTACGTACCAAATAATTTTTTAGAGTAACAATATTTAGTTATCGGTGTTAGGTAGCCATTTATAATGTCTATCAGTCTTCTTGTTGTAATTAATTAGTGAGAAGTTTACCATTCTTTTTCTTTACTTAGAAAATCGGAGGGTAGTGCAAAACTCACCATAAAAACTTGAATCACATTTTTTAATTTTTATTTATAGTACTACATTTGAAATGGTTTGCAGTTTTATAATAAATAACCTAAGTTCTAATGAATAGATTAATGAAATGTAGAGTGGATGGGAACATTAAATAATAATTAGTATATAATTTTTCATATATGATGAACAATGAGGCCCGTCCTGTTACTTGGTACTTCCCTGAAATCAGTTTACAGATTTGATATTTATTTCTAAATATTCTTACCTCTATCACTTAACGCTTCCACTCCTACATGATAAGTATTTGCGCGATTTTCTCACATTTTATGCTTCTTATTCTTCTATGAACTTCTGATTCAACGGCAAACTTTTTCATTTTTTGGCTATTTTGTATGTTTCAGACAATATAAATTAATCGAATTCATTAAATAACTAAATGACCAAAAAAGTTGTTAATCAGAACATTTACTCTAAAGTTGATATGTCTAATACCAAATAATTTCAATCGAAGAAAATTGTCTTCAATGTTTGAAAAAAATATGGAACAAATGAATCCCAAAAGGAGTGAATGGATTAAACATTAAAGTCTAACTTCTTTTAAACACACACTTTGTTCATTGTGAAGCGACATTATATACATTATTTACATGACATTTACACCTTGCTCATACCTACCTGCCCATTCTTTAATGTCTTACACGCGCATGAACTGAATGTCAACCAACACACACATTCCTGACTCTAAAGATCATCTGCAACGTGTATAATATATAGCTATATTTTAGATATATTATAGGCTAAAATTATCTGCACTAACACTGTATATTCTAGGTAAAAAACATTTTAAAATGTATTAGTGGGTGCTAGGTAATTTGACCCCCTGGTATTTGGCCCCCGATAATTTGACACCAGGTAATTTGACCCTTTGATAATTTGACCTCGATAATTTGACCACCGGTAAACAGTCCCCCGTTATTTGATTCTTGGATGATGCCCTTAATTAAATACTATGTCAATATTCTGTAACGATGTTACTAGATTTCAAGATAGATTCATTAGTTTATCGTTTTCCAAATATATTCTTCTGGACTCGACAAATGGCTACAAAAGACATCTTCTGCAACCACATCACAAATATTCTGAAAGTGATGAACTAATGAATTTATCATAAAAAGAAATATTAACTAGCGAATACAAATATATGAAAAAAATCGCAGGCACGACTTCTTATTCCCTAAAATATGGAATTAACTTTTATTGTTAGGACTTTTATCACAGTATCAGTTGAACATACACGTGGAGTATAAGTACATCAACTGATTATATTCATACATAATCGCTTCTTTTCTTCGTAAATGTATTCAGAGGAAGGTCAAACATACACGAAGACAGTTTACGCCGTTACTTGGTTACAATCGACTGGAGCGGAATGAATTGACACTAATGTTCCGCACGCACGAAAGCTTCGTAGAAATGAACAAACGTTGATAAGAGATTGATAAGGAATATTTTATTTTATATCCACATTGAATCTTTTTACAATATCTCAATTTCAATTCATAGTAACGTTACAATTAAGGAGGATAAGTTTTATAAATTTGATTATGTTATTAAACTTTTTCATCCAGAATATCTACTTATTGGATATAATAAGTATCTCTCTTATATTTTTCCTTTGTAGGATGTAGTCAGTACGAACCTCTCCTTTCTTATCCTTTGTAGGATGTAGTCAGTACTCACCTCTCCTTTCTTATCCTTTGTAGGATGTAGTCAGTACTAACCTCTCCTTTCTTATCCTCTGTAGGATGTAGTCAGTACTCACCTCTCCTTTCTTATCCTTTGTAGGATGTAGTCAGTACTCACCTCTCCTTTCTTATCCTTTGTAGGATGTAGTCAGTACTCACCTCTCCTTTCTTATTCTTTGTAGGATGTAGTCAGTACTCACCTCTCCTTTCTTATCCTTTGTAGGATGTAGTCAGTACTTACCTCTCCTTTCTTATTCTTTGTAGGATGTACGACAAAGGTCACTCCGTCACTGGTGTAGAACTTTTGGAAGATTTGGTGAAGAATTTTTTCGAAGAAAACGAAATGGAGCATTCTGTGAAGGACTTGGGATGGGCGGTTGTTTACGCGGTGAGTCAAGGCTTAGATTCTAATAGAGAGACACTTGAATAACAGACAGTCTCAGTGAAGTAGAAATAGTCAAGGCTTAGATTCTAATAGAGAGACACTTGAATAACAGACAGTCTCAGTGCAGTAGAAATACTCTATAGTGAACAGAGATTAGTGTCCTCTGTAGTGAACAGAGAATAGTGTCCTCTGTAGTGAACAGAGAATAGTGTCCTCTGTAGTGAACAGAGAATAGTGTCCTCTGTAGTGAACAGAGAATAGTGTCCTCTGTAGTGAACAGATAATAGTGTCCTCTGTAGTGAACAGAGAATAGTGTCCTCTGTAGTGAACAGAGAATAGTGTCCTCTATAGAGAACAGAGAATAGTGTCCTCTATAGAGAACAGAGAATAGTGTCCTCTATAGAGAACAGAGAATAGTGTCCTCTGTAGTGCCTTCGTCACGGTCTGAATATTGTTCCTTTACTCTATGATAACACTTGTTTATTTACTAAGTACATTTTGATATTAAATTAAATAGATTTGTATGGTGGGTCACATTAAACTAAGAGGTATATACGTATTCTATGTAAATGAATACCCATCGTATTTTTCCACTCAGTAGGTATGCTGAAATGTACACAGTACACACTATATCAAATAATAAATAACATTCTTATATTTCAGTCGAGTGATCGCAGACTCCAGATTTACGTCGGTGACATCTTTACGATAAAAATGGAGGAGCTGGGCCGTTTCGATGCACTGTGGGATAGGGGAGCTTTAGTGTCCATCCCCCCTGATTCAAGAGCAAGGTAAATGACAACATATGCCAAACCACAAACTAGAGTATAAGGTATTAATATTCTTATTCCTTATGAATGACACAATGCGAAATTGGTTCCCTAACTCTTTATTTTTTGGGAGACTGTTTATCTGTAGAAAGCGCAGTTTGGTCTCAGAAATAACTACATTTCCACAATCTGTTTAAGGAGAGTTAATGAAGACTTGTCTCAGAGATTCTCAAGTTTATAAATTAGGTCTTAGATTTGTCTCAGAGATTCTCAAGTTTATAAATTAGGTCTTAGATTTGTCTCAGAGATTCTCAAGTTTATAAATTAGGTTTTAGATTCGTCTCAGAGATTCTCAAGTTTATAAATTAGGTCTTAGATTGGTCTCAGAGATTCTTAAGTTTATAAATTAGGTCTTAGATTCGTCTCAAAGATTCTTGAAAAACATTTGGCAAGAGGATAAATCTTTTTTACTATTCTAGGTACGCTGGCATCATCAAAAGGGCCCTGAGACCTCACTTTAGAGTCCTCATTTCGAGTTTCTTGTACAGACCCGCAGACACGTTTGAAGGACCTCCTTTTTCTGTCCCTAATCACACAGTACATCAACTCTTTGGTGAGACTTATGCATTTTAAAACACTACTTTATCAAAACGAGTGTATTAGCTTGAAATTTCTCTGATTGTTAGTGTTGTGATAATATGCTTATAAAATAATAGATCCCGAGAATATTATAGACGGAGAGAATCAAAGAGTATTGAATGGTTCTACACCAGCGGTATATAGTATTCGATACCATTTCATTTCGTCTGTGATATTCATACGAATTTCTTCTATTTGAAGTTGTGAGAATAAGTTTCTTTATATTTCTAATATATCTTAATTGAGTTATTTGACCGAGTAATTCACCCCAAGTAAAAGCTTATTTCTTGTCCCAACTAGTTGAATACTCTTTTTTTTTCTCTAATATAAGTTTCCCTAGTTAATATTTCCCCTGCGCATTTTCTCTCACAGGGGATATCGCGACATGGAAAGTCATGGAGGCAAAGGAACGCATGACTAAGGAGGAGAGGGAGGAAATGGGTCTGGAGGTGTTCATGGAGTCCCTCCTACTACTCATTCCAAAGAGACTCTAACTTTAGCTCAAAATTATCTTCGTTAAGGGCCGTACACACGTAGGATTTTTTAAGTCTTTCCACTAGACTTTTTGCTAAGCTCCTCCTACTTTTTTAACAATATTTTTTAATCATTTGAGAAAAAAACGATATAATTGTTATATATCTTAATTAGTATCTATGATACCTGTAGGTATCATAGATACTAATTAAAATAAAAAATAATTATATCGTTTTTTCTGAAATGATTAAAAAATATTGTTAAAAAAGTAGGAGCTTAGCAAAAAGTCTAGTGGAAAGACTTAAAAAAAACTTGCGTGTGTACGGCCCTTTAGAGTCAAGCCAAATTTGCCCAAAAACTCCTTTTAGAAATATAATTAATTATCGCTTTTAATTATTGTTAATTCATTCTTTTGGAGAAACATAATAAGAAATATTTATGAGAAGATAACATCGTAGTAGATACTCGGGACACTTATTAGCTTGGCAGTATTCGGAAAGTGAGACTTAGGTTGTTAATAGAGTTAATAAGAAATATCTAAAGATCGGATTGGAATGTGATTCACAGTAGCACTCACTTTCCGAGTACTGAGAGTCTTAGGTAATTGAGAGTGATTGCCTGTTATGGTGGGGCCATAGAAGATGAACAAGCTACCCACCATAATCTTCTATGGCCCCAATGTACTTTTTTCTCTAGCATTAATTTCATCGTCACGAAATTGCGATGGTCGAAAACGCGTCGAAGGTAATGTTTTTATTTTCGTTAATGCATTACAAGATTTGATGACTAAAATAAATTTTAATTATCAAGACATAGGGTAAGTTACGAATTATCGGTCAGTACTACATCTTCGGACATATAAGAAAAAACTATATAAAAATTGATATTATTACCGAGTGCTATCTAATACTGACAATAATCTTTATATTGTTTTTTCTTATATGACCGATGATGTAGTACTGACCGATAATTCGTAACTTACCCTATAGAGATCATTCAGTTAAAAGCTAGCAGTCATTAAAATCAGTTGTGTATAATTTAAAAAACATAATTTATTAGTCATGAAAAGAATAATTTAAATTTAGTTGTATCCAATAAATAAATTAATTAAGTCGTCTTTTCTTATCCATTTCTTAGATACACTAATTTAGCTCTCATAAATGAAACTCTTCAAAGGCAAATAATTATCAAACCTTAAATTCTAAATAAAGTGCACAGATAAGGAAATAATTACCCCAATTGTTAAGGAAATGTCATTATTTTACAAAACATTCAGTGATGAAAATACTCTACTTCTATAAAACTCATCGGATGAACCATTTAAAAAACTTCCCCTAAAACCATTATTCTTGAAGTAAAAACAACCTTAAATATACTCGAAAAACTGGTAAAAAATAATTTTGTAGGAATTAAATATCACAGTTATAGATTAGTGGATTTTTTTTTTCTAAAATATTGATACCTGTTGAATATTTGAAAGGAAAATGTAAATATCTTTGAAAAATATTTGACTTGGAAATTGATTTAAATTATAGAATTCAGTATTATTATTTATTGGCTCATTACTATATATAAAATTTATAAAAAAGATGTAATAGTAGGAGAAAAATAATACCAACTACATTTTCAGTTAGGTAGTCACAAATGAATATAAAAAATGGTTCTAGGTCCCTTCGCCGAGTAAAAAAACACTTTCGCCGCACGACACTTTCTCTGAAAGTTATTTACCCGAATAACTTTCACTTAAAGCAGTAAAGTATACATTTTGTCATTATCAAACCAGGCCAGGGGGGGGGGGAGGGGGCAAGCCCATTTCAAACTACCACAACCGGACCACTAACCTGCCCTTAGAGGGACAATATCTATTTATATTTATAACATATAGTACTTCTTGAATTTTTGGCGAAAGAGTCGAGCCTCGAGCGGCAAAGTGTTCCCGACGAAAGGACTGCACGCAATTAAAAAGTCCTAAATATACAGAAAATAAATGCTTTTGTGAAGGAGACATATTCCTTTAGTAACTTCTTTAACAGTCAACAATAAAAATAAATAAACAATATTGACATAAAAATAGACACACATTTAATAACAATCTGATAAAAATGTAATTGCAATTCATCTTTCAGAACATTTAAACCTTCAAATAAATGAAAAAGATCCCTTTAAGCAGCCAACTGAAAAATATATAAAAAAAATGCCAGGTAAAATATAACTTTCCGCAAATATGCGACGCTAATAACACTGCATAAAAACTAAAACTTCTGGAATTAGTCTCTGAAATAAATGAGACTATTGTAACTCAATACAATTACTAATTCATTAAATGGAAGAAAATTGTAATCTCTAAAGGATTTGGAAAAATTCTAGATTCTCAAGAAAAAAATAATGGAAGAAGTTATTACTCTTTGCCAAAATAAGCAAGACATGGAAATGGATTGTAACTGAAGAAATATTTTTTCAGTGTGACCACTTAAATGGAAAAATTCAAATAAAACCCTATTTACAAGTAGAATAAAAAAGAAATTATTAAACCTAAAAACCTGTGAATAGTTACTTTTTAATTAATGTAGAAAATAAAAATACCAATACCACCTCACCTTTCTAATTTGGTAGACTATTACCCGCCATACCCTACCTAAATTACTGACTAATATCAGATAGTTTTCTATCTTAGAAAAGTCTAATTTTCAATCATATGAATTGGTCGCCATAATCTTACTGCTTACATGAGCCCACCATATTCCTACATGTTCCCATCATATTCCTACATGTTCCCATCATATTCCTACATGTTCCCATCATATTCCTACATGAGCCCACCATATTCCTACATGTTCCCATCATATTCCTACATGTTCCTCTATCACTGTTTAACTTTTCCCTTGTCCACCACCCTCCACTCCTCCAGTCTGAGACTCTGTAGGTACCTGATCACAGGCACTCCCTTAATCACCCACAGTGACCCTAGCACGAAGCACACGGTAGTCTCTATGTAGTAACCTTCTATGGACACCAAACAGCTGCCTCCTGCAGTCGTACACAACTGAAAAACAATTGAGGTAATTTGTTTGAAAAGGGATAATGATTGATTGCTAATGAATAAATGGTTTGTATTTTAGGAAATAACTACAGAGAGAAATTAATATATTTTTTGGTTGCTATTCATCGGTCCAACTCCAATTAGTCCGACACTTTTGCAGTTTGACTTTTAATTGAACATCGAATTTAGATATGTATAAACGCCGAACTACCTGCCACTTCAACAATGAAGTACGCAGTAAAACAAACTAGCGGATACAACAAACTTCATTAAATGATGAAATCAAATGAGGGATTGCATTATACAAATTAATGTATACTAGAAACAAAATAAGATAAATTAAAAATAATATGAATGATAGAAAGAAGAAGTTGTTCTACCATATAGATTAGGTCAATATAGTTATTAATTGAGTAGCTACATCTATTAATCATTTTCATTTTAATGAAATATTGAAAATAACATAGAGAGATGTAGCTAGCTGTCGGACTAACGGGGCGTTCCCCAATTTTTTTTATAATATTTATGTATACATATAGTATTGTATACATTTTTTTATTTACTTTTATGGTTCGAAGTATTTTCTCAGACCGTAAAAGTAAATAAATCCCAAATAACTTCCTGGGTAATAATATATGATTTTTAATTGCTGCACCACCCACCTCCTTATCCTCTTGTGAGTCACAGGAGAGTAGAGAGTCTTTAGCACCTTCACAGGCACTCCAGGTTAGGTCAGACACATACCTTAGGGCAACCCAAGCTGGCCAGTTACCCCCTGTGGATAGGGAAGGGTTAAAACGTGTTTAGATGGATGAAAACGTGTTAAGAAGAGTTTTAAAACGTTAGGACAGGTTCAAACACGTTTCGACAATTTCAAACACGTTTCGACAATTTCAAACACGTTTCGACAAGTTCAAACACGTTTCGACAAGTTCAAACACGTTTCGACAAGTTCAAACACATTTCGACAAGTTCAAACACGTTTGGACAAGTTCAAACACATTTCGACAAGTTCAAACACAAACACGTTTCAACAGGTTCAAACATGTTTGAACAAGTTAAAAACATTTTTAGACAGGTTTCGAGAAGATCAAACATGTTCCAAAAAGTATTATTTAGCTGTGGTGATATAATTGATCCTTAGTTGAATTTTGTGATAATCAATATACCAGAATAATATGTAGCTAGCTACTAGATGTCAGGCAATTCAATAAATCAGTAATTTTAATTCGTAAATCTGGGTATAACTTTTGAATACAGATCTACAAACTTTCTCGTAAATGCGGGTGAAACGTTCTGGTAAAATTTCTCACCCAGGTTTGTGAAGGTGTTTAGCAGAGTCATGTAAGTGCCTCCAACTGCCGGGTCAGAAATGCGGGCAAAGAAAGCCATCACAGCTACAAACATGCAGTTAGTCGTCACCTGAAGGTAAATGTTATTGAATTAGTAGTGGAGAATAACAAAAAATTCCATGGAGTGAAGTAGCTAAATATTGAAATTTTGACCGAATGGATTCTCTTCTTATTCAAAAATAAATTGGCTAAATTTTTTAGTTTATATTTAATATCATTATGAAGACATTAACAATAAGGATACCATGTCATTTTCGTAACTATGATACCATGTAACTTTCTGAACAAAGATACCCATTAATTTTGGTATCATTGCTACCGCATTAACGGCACTACTAAGGTAGCGTTAATGCACACAGTTTTTATTGATTTAATTAGAGAGGAGGCTAAGTAGTTGAATGTGACCTGGTGCAGCACATAGAAGCAGGCAAGGAAAGCATAGTAGTGGGGGGGATAGACCCCATCAGAGTCTTTGAAGGAGGGGGTGAGGTGCACCACCACCGCAAACAGGAGACTCAGCACCAGTCTGTAGGGGATGGCTTTGATGAACACCTCCATTGGTTTGGGGCCTGCTGTGTACCTGAAAAAGATAAGTCATATTTAGGCCCGCTTCGAACTTGCATTTCGAAGCGCCGCCTTTAAAAAATTGCTCATGGCAAAAAGTTTAGCTGCAATTAATTTTAACGGAGCTCTTCACTCTTGCGTTAAAAAAATGCTGGTAAAAAAGGCGCAAGTGTGAATGGGGCCTTACAGTCCTGAGGGTCAACAGTTCAAATTAACAGATCAATGTGTATATCACTCGCGCTTGATAGATCATGATTATTTCTATCATCGCTCAGCTATAATCATCCAGCGATTATTGCTGAGCACTAATTCAATTCTATTTCTTAGGGGCTGTTTTGCAACAAGCCATTATTGCTGAGCACTAATTCAATGTATTCCTATTACTGGGCAATGATTAATCACCACAATCACTGCCTGCAAAACGTACCTTCAGCACAACAATCGATCGATCGCTGAGTGTTCAAGCGATATAAGGCAATCTAAAAAGTACTCACCGTGACACAATGAAGGGCAGGACAATCTGCACAGGTGTCAGTGGAATGGAGAGAAGGGCAAGTTTGTCTTTAGGTACACCACTTTCTATCAGTTTGAGAGCTGTGAGGGAATCAGCTGCCGCAAAACCTATCTGTGATGGGAAAAGAACTGTTAAGACACACACCCACAGCAGTTTTGGTTCAGTGTGCAATTTCATAGAGATTTGAAAGTGTTCAAGTAGCCAATATATTTTAGTAACTGTTTAGTCTTTTTTTCTAATGTTCCATTTTGTAAATGAACTTTTAGAATTAGCCAATTATAGATCATGCTGTTTTATCATGCAGAATTAACATAGCCTGCTATTGGAAAATCTATTAAATGCAAATATTTGTAGCTAGCTACTTAATAACGGTTAAGATCAGATATATTCTTTATATCATTTTTTAATATTTAGACTTTGAGAAACTGACACAATTTATCAGAACACACTGTTTAAATGGTGAGTAACTTCAACACACCTTGTGTCATGAATCATATTGTATTATTTCAGACGATATGGTGTAGCTATCAACAATAATATGATCATAGAGTTATACCTAACTAAATATCTGATGCAATGTCCCTGGCACAGGAATTGTAAGTCTTGTTATGTATTCTATTTTGTTATATTCTTACTATTGTCATAGGTCATAGTATCTGTTGTGTACTCTTTATTACTATTTTGTGTTCATATTTTCAGTTGTTGATTAAAGCCTTAATAGAGGTGGTGACTTTCATTCAATAATACCACACCTTGCACGTGAGTAACACCGCCACACATTTCCTAATGTTTGACTTGTTGATGATGGTGTAGAGTAGTTTGTATGTCTCCACCATACTCAGGTTGAGCTCTTCACCGGGAGGAGAGTTGTCACCCTCATCTCCCTCACTCTTCAGTGCCCACACTAGGGTGGTGGTCACTAGGAACACCAGGCCCCAGAAATAGAAATAACCTGGAAAAAGAGCACAAGAAAATTAGAGAGAGGAATTTAGAGTGAGTAATTAGAGGTAGGGTAAATTACGAATTATCGGTCAGTTTCACATCTTCGGTCATATAAGAAAAAACTATATTATAATTGTTATTTTATTTTAATTTGTATCCATGATACCAGCAAGTATCATAGATACCAACTAAAATAAAAACAAAATAACAATTATAATATTGTTTTTTCTTATATGACCGAATATGTGAAACTGACCGATAATTCGTAATTTACCTTAGCTATCTGAACTATTCTGTAAATGAGTAATTTTGAGATTAACTTAATAGTTTCATTCTACCTACCTAGTTTTATCTAACAGCTAACTAAAGCAATGTCGCAATACTTGAACACTCACAGTAGCTACAGGAAGGAAATTCCTAAAGGTAAGCTAGAATAGGTCATGAAATTAGCATACATTTAGGAATTTCCTATTGACCTGTCATGTCCTATGTTATGCCCACTTTCCGAGTACTGAGAGCCTATTATACAGTTTCCAGGAACAAACACCTTTCCCTTCAAATTAATAAATTCTATCAAAGTTAAATCAATGGAAAGTTTATGCAGCAAGTAAAATATTTGAATGCATGTAAAATATTCATATAGCTGTGGTAAAACATTGAATTTAGCTATGTAAAATATTCACGAACCTTTTAAGTCTACAAGAGCATCTTCTAACCCGAGGTAATTGACGCAGAAATCTTTGCTTTCCAGCGCCAGGAAAACAACATAGCCCAAAAAGAAACCTGCCGTCTGACCAACAGAATTGCAAGTTGACGCCCAACCAACCCTCTTTCTGAAAAAAAAACATTGTTAAGATAAGAAATTCCAGATGACAAGAGAAATTATTAATTTACAATATTTCTGTAGAAAATCGTAGCTGAAATCGTAATGAAGTGTTTTATGAGTTAAATGAATGCCTAATTAAATGTTGATACTTAAAGAAAAAAAAACACAATTTAGAAGCTAAATGTAACAAACAAAATGATAACAAACCTGAAACGATAAACTTATTTCTATAATAAATGAGAAATTAGATTGGCTAGTAGAGAGACTTTCAAATACTGATAAAAATGCAGAAAGCTATGACATTGGTGGTAGAAAGCTATGACATTGGTGGTAGGTTCCAACAACAACCAAATAACAATATTATCCGTAGGGTTAGTGCCGAGTTATCAGACAGTTCCATAATTTAGGACACCGATATGAAAATTACAACTTTTTAAATTTATTTTCTTATTGTGTGCAAAAAGTGTGTAACCGTCCCATAACTCCACACTTCCCCTAGTTAGCTAATATAGCATTTGTTCCAAACATTATATACCTGGAATGGATAGATTTATTATACAGGCTATTTAATTTCTCAGTAGCTACTCTAAAAATGAGGGTGGTTCACTATAGCTACAGGACTTCACTATAGAGGAGTTGCACTGGTAGAACTCCTTTTTTATGAAATATAACTAATTCACTATATAGAGATGCATAGAAAACTTATAGTCATTTGTGGCAGACTAAACTAAATATGTCCACTATAGAGGTAAGTTTGCTAGGAGCAGGGCTGTGGAGTAGGAGTCAAAGCTTTTTTTTGGTGGAGTCGGAGTCAGGAGTCGAAAATTTGTACCGACTCCCGACTTCAAGCTATAGCTAGATATAAGTCACAAAAATTTAGGTCCATTTTATTTGTTGTTCATCATGTTAAATATCTCAAGAACTAATAATTGTTCATAGCTATGAATTAAATCAATATTTAAAGTCTAAACATTCAAATGACTCAATATTGCTTATAAAAATACTGTAAAACTGATTCATGGAGTCGGACTCAAAGAGTCGGTCAAACATTTTATGTACCGACTCCGCAGCCCTGGCTAGGAGTCTACTATACAGGATGGTTCAATATAGAGGAGTTCTACTGTATAGCAATTGTTCCAAACATTACATAACTTGACACAATAGTAAAAACTAGTTAAAAATATCAAATACCTTGACAGTATAGTGAAAACTAGTTAATAATATCAAATACCTTGACAGTATAGTTAGAACTAGTTAATAATATCAAATACCTTGACAGTATAGTTAAAACTAGTTAAAAATATCAAATACCTTGACAGTATAGTTAAAACTGGTTAAAAATATCAAATACCTTGACAGTATAGTTAAAAACTAGTTAAAAATATCAAATACCTTGACAGTATAGTTAAAACTAGTTAATAATATCAAATACCTTGACAGTATAGTCAAAACTAGTTAAAAATATCAAATACCTTGACAGTATAGTGAAAACTAGTTAGTAATATCAAATACCTTGACAGTATAGTTAAAACTAGTTAAAAATATCAAATACCTTGACAGTATAGTTAGAACTAGTTAATAATATCAAATACCTTGAGAGTATAGTTAAAACTAGTTAAAAATATCAAATACCTTGACAGTATAGTTAAAACTAGTTAAAAATATCAAATACCTTGACAGTATAGTTAGAACTAGTTAATAATATCAAATACCTTGACAGTATAGTTAAAACTAGTTAAAAATATCAAATACCTTGAGAGTATAGTTAAAACTAGTTAAAAATATCAAATACCTTGACAGTATAGTTAAAACTGGTTAAAAATATCAAATACCTTGACAGTATAGTTAAAACTAGTTAATAATATCAAATACCTTGACAGTATAGTCAAAACTAGTTAAAAATATCAAATACCTTGACAGTATAGTTAAAACTAGTTAATAATATCAAATACCTTGACAGTATAGTCAAAACTAGTTAAAAATATCAAATACCTTGACACAATAGTTAAAAACTAGTTAATAATATCAAATACCTTGACAGTATAGTCAAAACTAGTTAAAAATATCAAATACCTTGACAGTATAGTCAAAACTAGTTAAAAATATCAAATACCTTGACAGTATAGTAAAAACTAGTTAAAAATATCAAATACCTTGACAGTATAGTTAAAACTAGTTAAAAATATCAAATACCTTGAAAGTATAGTCAAAACTAGTTAAAAATATCAAATACCTTGACAGTATAGTAAAAAATAGTTAAAAATATACCTTGACAGTATAGTCAAAACTAGTTAAAAATATCAAATACCTTGACAGTATAGTCAATGCCCAACCATCCACTGCAATATCTTGGGTAGCAGCAAGAAAGTTCAGGGCAAAGAAAATGACTGTGAGCAGCAGAACATTGGGGTGAATTACCGTGTTCTCGTCACCAACGAGAAGGTGGAGGTTCATAGACAGCAACAACATGAATACACCTAGAAAATAAATAAAAAGTTAATAGTTTCAAAAATCATCAAAATAGAATAATCAATTAGAATATGTTTTAACTTGTAGCTAACATGTCTATCTTTTCACAACATGTTCATAAATGTAACATCATGTTTAAATTGTTAAAATGTTTTCAACATGTTCAAACTTTTTATATATTTGAACATGTTAGATAGCTAGCTACACAGAAAGGGAAAAATGTAACAGTGGCAAATGTAGCTCATTAATATGAATCAATGTTTTCTTCATGTTTATCTCACCAATGAGGTACTGTGCAGGTATGAGCCATGATTTCCTCCTCCCCATACTACTCCAATAGAGACTGTCAACCAGAGGGGCCCAGAGTAACTTCACACTGAACGGCCATAACGCCAGACTGAATGTGGCCTGAGAGAGAGTGAAAACTTTAATTCACTGCAATAAAGATATGAATTATTGGACAGTTTCGCATGTTCTGACAAGCAAGAAAAACCTATTTAACATTATTATTTTAATTGTTTTCCATGATACCTGTGGCTGTAGGTATCATGGATACCAACTTAAATAATAATTCTTAAACCTTATTTTTTTTTGCTTGTCAGAAAATTTGTAACTTGATGACTTGATCAAGCTATAATCATAGAAATCTATATGTAAACCACTAATTACAATTGTTTATAATTTACCATTAAGCTAGATAAATATATAGGCAACATTTTATGGTAAGTAACTACAAGCAAACTAAAATAACACATTCTATAGCTAATTTACAAAAAAGCAATTCAATATATTCATGTTTGATATAATAATTAGCAAATAGCTTAGTAACAATCAAATAAACCTATCACAAATTAGTTATGTAATGAGCTAGCACATACTGTACCTGTTCTTTATAAGAGAATCACGGTTAGCTACATTCTTCATGTTAAATACACGTCAAGTGGACACCAAATGAATAAACACACAACAGATATTATTAGGATAGATTTGGGCATAACTAGCTACCTGTTCTTTATAAGAGACTCCTTTGTTCTGCAATATCATTGGAATGCTGGCAGATAGACCCAGTGGAATGCCTTGAAGTACGTACAGGAACAGAAGCAAGCTGATGCTACCTATTTCAGAGGGAGGGGGGAGGGAGGGGGGAACCAGAGGTGCTTCTTCCATAATTCTGTTGTCTGTAAGCAAAAAACATAATTAAATTGAATAATTATTATCATAGCTAGATTCAGTTATAAATATTAAGCATCAAATACTCAACCTACCTTTATCTTTTCTAGTCCTTTTCCTCTCCATTTTGTGAGCTTTAAATTTCAAATGTAGCAAATGATACCAATATACAGAGTAAAAATTTCTTAGCTATAGAAGTATTATAGTATATAAGAAAAATATACCTGAAACTTTCAACTTTGTATGATTATACGATTATGATTTATATCATTAGAGATGAAAATCTTAGTGATAACATGAAATTATTCCACTATCCATTATCATTAAGAATTATTGGCTAAGCTTAGAGACAGCCCAGTCTGCAGAATATAGGAGATATTAGGGATATTCTCTCAGAACAATTTTGAATTAATTCATACATTTACATTGATTTTGCTGCAAACAGAACAATAGATCTCTACAAACACTCTACTAGTTTTAGTAGTTGATGCACACTGGCCACACTGAAAAGTGGCCAGTACTATCCGACCAAGTAAAATGGTATGACTCATAAACTCTCCATTTGTCTCTCCAGCTCTCTCCGAAAACCACAAAATTTCTCTCCAAAATAACTAGAGATGCACCGATACTCTCGGTATTGAATAAAGTATCTGATAGTATCGGTATTTTTATTAGTATCTGGTAATTGGTATCGGATCCCAAAAATAGTTCAAATATTACCAATACCAATTACTTTTTTAAGTTAGTTAGTATATATATTGGTATTAATTTTCAATTGAACATTAATAGCATATACCTATGTTCATACGATATACGATTGGAAGAAATCAAGATACAATTTAAATAATACCATCGTACCTGAATTGGGTAGTCTCCATTCATTTAGTTTCATTATGATACCTACTTCGATAGTTTCATTATGATACCTACTTCGATAGTTTCATTATGATACTCTACTTCGATAGTTTCATTATAATACTCTACTTCGATAGTTTCATTATGATACTCTACTTCGATAGTTTCATTATGATACCCTACTTCGATAGGTAGCTACACTGTGCTACCTACTTCGATAGGTAGCTACACTGTGCTACCTACTTCGATAGGTACACTGTGCTACCTACTTCGATAGGTACACTGTGCTACCTTCTTCGATAGGTACACTGTGCTACCTATTCCGATAGGTACACTGTACTACATTGATAGGTACACTGCACCACTTCAATAGGTAGCGTCAGACCAGGTGGCCTTGCGCACTTCAACATTCCGGGTGAAGTTGCGCATCGGTAATTGACGGTGAATGCGTGAAAATATTTCAAATCTGACCACACCATTGGAAAGAGCAGCTCTTAAACTCCCTAGTCCATAAATGTCACGAAAATCGTAAGATATTAAGTATAGATACCAAGTGTTCAAACAGAGCTATGTTTTTTATAACAAAATAATTATTTTGGACTAGAATCGAATCTCTGCGAACTATGCTGTAGTATTGATAATTATGCTCAAATTTGATTGCAATTTACGTTGGATACGCATAATTTAGTCCAGATTAACGTCATGCAAGATGATTTTAATAATAGTTGTAAATTATTGAGATATAACCAATATACTAGATGCGCAAGAAGACCCTGGGAACATATTCACAGGTTGACTTGCGCACATTTATTAATAAAGTTAAAGAGCTCTTATTCATTAATAAACCTGTGATATTCATCCCCGATACTCATAGATCACTGCAATTGCACAGCAGCCTCACGGCAATTGCACAGCAGACTCAGGGCAATTGCACAGCAGACTCAGGGCAATTGCACAGCAGACTCAGGGCAATTGCACAGCAGACTCAGGGCAATTGCACAGCAGACTCAGGGCAATTGCACAGCAGACTCACGGCAATTGCACGGCAGACTCACGGCAATTGCACGGCAGACTTACGGCAATTGCACGGCAGATTGGGGCAGTTGCATAGAAGATTGGGGCAGATTCACGGCAGTTGCAGAGCATATCGGGGTTAGATTTTTATGCACAGTTTATACATAGGGTGAACTTGCGCAGTGCGCAGTTTCACATTGGGTGTACTTGAGCGGTGCGCAAGTACACCCGGTAAGTGCGCCAAAATTCACCCGGTTTATCCCCACGATCTTTGCGCACAGTTTTTTGATGATAACTATTTTTTCTATTGAACTTAAAGAGTTGAAATTTGGTGTGCACCTGGGTGCACACCAAGAAACTTTTCTATTCCACTATAGCGTCGGACTGGTTGGCTTTGCGCATTTTCCTCATACTTTGATTTTTCGAAAAAACTAGAGAAGTCAGCAATTTGATTTTTTGTGTGCAGATAGATAGCAATTTAAATAGAAATTACATAATAATTATTAGGTAAGTAGGAAATTATAAAATTTTAAAAATGTATGATTAAAATATTTAAATCAGAAGTTCACGTACCATCACGTACATAAGTTAATAAACAAAATGGCTGTCAGGATGAGGCGCTAATCTTAACAGTCTCAAACATGTATTGAACTTGTTAAATATAGAAAAAGTTATAGCTATTCAATGAAAATAAGCAGAGTATTAAGAATAATGGTTAATCAAGTTATACAGTATACCTAATTAACACTAAATACCTTTCTATTATAAGTACAGCTAAATGTTTGAATTTAAGATTTTCGGTTCTAGACATGTACCAGACAACTGTCTGGACTTGTACATGTTTTTAAGTATTTACAATTAACCTAATATTTAAGAAATAATACGATCAAAAAATTTAGATTTGAATTTGATAATTTATAAAGCACTAGTTTAAACATTACTGTTCGTTTAATTAGGTATTTTGAGTAAATATATTAAACTGAAAGAATGTACATAGCCTATAGGTACTAGGGTAACTTATGAATTATCAATCAGTTTCACATCTTCGGTCTTATACATTCCTAAGAAAGAAGCTAGCCATATCATAATTATTATTATTTTAATTGGTATCATGAATGAATGCCATTGATAATTAAAATAATAATAATTAGGTGCTATTCAGGGTTTCTGTGAGAGGGGGTGGGATTGGTTGATATTTGGTCAATAGCGTTAAACATCTTCCTATTCATTGGTCTGTACTCTGTGGTATAATAGTAGTATAGTACGAGATATTAGTAAGTCTGATTTAATTTTACGACCAAGATTATTGGTTAATATTTACGAAACGACGATTTATAATATTTTTAACGACGGTTTAAAATTAAATAAAAAATTAACGACGTTCTGCACTACTTTCCAGACTGGAGCTGGAGAGACAAATGGCGAGTTTATGAGACATACTATTTTACTTGGCAGACATGAAGCATAAGGCCAAGTAAAATAGTATCCAAGTAATAAAGCATGTCCAAACTCACCATTTGAATGGCGAGTTTGTGACAGTTATTTTGAGCCCTTTAATTGCGAATGGTGAGTTTTATCTATTTTTCTCCTATGCTACAATGTTATTTTGGAGAGAATTTATGAAAATTTGATCATTTTGGAGAGAATTTGTTGAATTTTGGAGAGAGCTGGAGAGACAAATGGTGAGATTATGAGACATACTATTTTACTTGGAATAGTATGTCTCATAAATTCACCATTTGTCTCTCCAGCTCTCTCCAAAATTCAACAAATTCTCTCCAAAATGATCAAATTTTCATAAATTCTCTCCAAAATAACATTGTAGTATAGGAGAAAAATAGATAAAACTCGCCATTTGCCAGTCTGCAGAAACTGGTAAAGTGTTAGTAGAGATCTCTTATTCTGTTCGTAGCAAAGTTAATGTAAATATAGGGATTAATTCAGAAGTGTTCGTAGCAAAATTAATGTAAATATAGAAATTAATTTAAAATTGTTCAGAGAGATTATCCCAAATATCTCACATATTCTGCAGACTGGGCCATTTGCAATTGAAGGGCAGGGGCTCAAAATAACTGTCACAAACTCGTCATTAAATTGGCGAGTTTGGACATGCTTCATTACTTGGGCATAAGGATGTTTTCAAGTGTAATATCTTCACTAGGAAGCCAAAACTCTCCTTTAAAGTATCTTAAATGTGGCGACTTGGATCCATTTTCTCACTAAATTGGCGATTTTCCTGCCATACTTTAAAACATGGATCATGATTACGTCTACAAGTAGGTAGAATATAAGATATATAACTTTATAAGTTGCTTGTTTTTCAATAAATGTTACCCCTGAAAACTGAAATCACTAATCAGCCAGTCTGCAGAATGTGTCTCTTCTCCCGCAGAGATTTTAATTTGAGAGAGAGTTATTCTCTGACTCTCAGCAGCAGATTCAGAATCTCCCGCAGCTAAATTAATGGTAACATAGGAATTAATTCAAAATCTCCCGCAGCTAAATTAAAGGTAACATAGGAATTAATTCAAGATCTCCCCAGACTGTATTTCGTGGTAAATTCCACCGACTTGTCGGTGGAATTTTTTCCCTTTGAAAATAATATTCTGGCAAAGTCGGTGGATTTTTAGCTATTTATTCCTATGTTACCATTAATTTTCGGTGGAAAAATGAGCAAAATGTTGGTGGATCAGCCAAATTACTGGGAATTTATGGTGGATTTTCTTCAGCTTTTTGAAAAAGTCAGTGGAATTTTGTGCACCAAATGCAGACTGGAGATCTCCCACAGAGATCTCCAATTTCTAAAAATTCAATCTAAAACTCCCGCAGAGAGTCTTGGAAAAATGTTCCATATTCTGCAGACTGGCTAGGTAATCAGCAGACTGCAGGAACTGGTTAAGTGTTCTGCCAGACTGCAGTCTGCAGGAACTGGTAAACTGTTCTCCAAGAAAATCCTCAATTTTGGCTTCTGTTCTCAGTAAAATACATGTAATATAGGAGGAAATTAAGGATTGTTCACACAGAAAATATTAAAAATGTCCCATGTTCTGTTCTGCAGACTGGGTGTTCTGCAAGAAATCTTCAATTTTGCTCTCTGTAAAATACATGTAAACATAGGAGGAAATTCAAGATTGTTCGCACAGAAAATGTTAGAAATGTCCCATACTCTGCAGACTGGGCCGAAATCACGAAGATTTCTGAAAGCTTGGGAAATAATTAAAACTAGCTACTTCTTGTTGAGTTCTTCATCCTACAAAAAAATGCAACAACCAAGGAGAACTTATGATAATTTGATCATTTGAGAGAAATTTGATGATTTTTGGAGAGACAAATGAATGGTTTATTAGCGGTTTGACTAAAAGACGCATGACCACGCACGGCACCGCACTGCCACGCACGACCACGCATGGCCAATATTTAAAAGACGCATGACCACGCACAACCACACATGACCAACGCATGACCAATATATATGTGGTGGGGGGAGAAGAGAATGGTGCAGGGGGTTTTGGGGAAGCCTCGAGAATATTGTGACTAAGTTTCAAAACTATATTCAGCATATACCTAAGTGAACTAATTCGATTATTTATCTTTCCTTCAGGTCATGCGATATGCCTGGATGCACGACCGTCATATTTGTTGTTGGTAGCGTCAATAGTTCTACCTGGTGATGTATCATAATGTATCAGTATAATGATGTATAATTGCAATACACCAACACCGTCCTCGAAATAATCGAGTCCGACATAAATTCAACATTAACATTTATTTTCTTTTCAGAACAGAACAGAAGCCTGATTCAATCCATTGCCAACAGGAAAACGAAACATCGAATATATAATGGGGAGCCAACAACCAAGACGATTTAATCTTTAGAGTCTCAGCCAACTAAGACTAAGATGTAAAATAAAGACCTAACCATTTTAATGATGAACGTTTAGTATGTAATTTTATAGATTGCCACAATCCTACAAATTAAAAATTTGGGTCGTTCCCAGAATAGAGGCACAAATGTGTATCATTCATAGATACCATTATCAAATGATAACCAATACGATAATGATAACCAATATGATAATGATAAGTTGATAGCCAATATGATAATGATAACCAATATTATAATGATAACCAATATGATAACGATACCCAATATGATAATTATATCTACGGTTGTGACAATATGCGTTAAAAAATCATAGATCCCGAAAATAGTATAGACAAAATGACCTGAAATTGTGTTTAATATTATATACCGCTGGTGACGCATATTGTCACAATCCTCATTATAACCAATATGATAATGATAACCAATATGAATTACAGATACAGATCATTTCTAATAAATATTAAGCCTCTAATAAATTAATAAATAATAATATTGTAAGTAACTATAATAATAAATATTTTGCGCTTCTATTCTGTAAAAGACCCTAAAATATGATCAGTCTATAGCAGGGATGGGCACACATTGTGTTATTCAGTGCCGAAAGATGGAATCTCAGTGCCTCAACCATTTTCTTTTCGTTTTTTCTTAAATTGCAGGGGATACCGAGTAATTATAATGAGGTGGTAGATTTTATTGAAGTACGTAACATGGTATTTTGCATATAAATATTGGGAGTATTTTTATTATTTGCCTTAAAAGTAATTGATAAATGATATTTAATTACTTTTTTTCATTTGAAAATAATTCATAATAAAAACAAAAATTAATTATCTTTCATAAGTAATAATAAGTAATTAATTATCACAGGGTAAATGACAATGGCTACCTATCTCATAAAAAGTAGGGACGTCAAAATGATTGCAAAAACTCTTACCACAGTGTTATAGAGTGTCCCTAGACAATCATATTATATGTATATAACTAACTGATCTAGATAAAAAGAGACAGAGGTAAAAATATTAACACCGAAACTACTGTAACAATAAACACAAAATACCTTATTAACGGATAAAATTGACTATCAAAGTATCAAGGTCATTACAAATATACTGTTCTTCAATTAGTTTACCATCCTCTTTTATATTATCCTAGTATTTTATAAAGCAGTCAGAGCTAAAATTTTTTAATTTTCTTTGGAAGAAAATAAAGTACCGTTTCCCTGGTGGGCACGAGTGCTGCTCTGAGTGCCAAAATAGCACTGAGTGCTGCATTTGCCCACCCCTGGTCTATATAGTGTTATCCTCTCCAATCAATGTACTTTCTGCCAATATATTCATATGAGAATAGCACTTGCAAAACTTAACTAAACAATTAATGAGCAAATTAAACGAAAGCGTTTAAGCAATGGAATAGACAACAAATGCGATATCATATAGGTACATATCTAAATTAAAGATATTTATTAACTGTTTCAATAGATTATTGGGTAAATTCTCAGTTCATGTCCCTATTTTATATATCTATATGTGTCGATTCGTTTTTCAAATCGATATTCTTTTATTTGCTGAATTTCAATTTCAAATATTTCTTTTTGGTATTATTTGTATATGTAGTTAAGATACTAGATTTTCTGTCAATTAATATTTTCAGTGCACAATACATTTTGATCAGATAAAAGGTATTTTATTTTAAGAAAAATTAATTAATTAATTTAAAAATAGGTACCATTTACATCGTTCAGATATATTTTAGATTAACGATGCAGTACTATCCTGAATATAATAGCTAGCAAAACGAAAGAGTTTTATTAATGAAATACAGAAATAGACAGCAAATACGATATAATATATATTTTGTATTATATTAAATTAATAATGTTAATTAATACATAATCTCCAGAAGAAATTTCAAATATTGAACTATATTGATTACCAGTTTTTACTTTATTACATATAGTATTAGTGTAATGTACGTTTGGGGGCATATCAATTGGATTAATGTTACACGATGTTATATACAAATTCAATGGAAATATTTTAAAGTGAATATGAAATCCGGTTTCGATATAATTCGGTAAATTACGTATTTTATCTCACACGATTCGTTTTTTTTAATATATTTTGAACGGTATTCAGTAATATAATGGATATCTAATTACTGGTATTGTTTTGATCGTGACCGGACAATTGCCACCCCAAAAATTATAATCAGACCTTTAACTTGAAATATAAAGTATTTTTATACGATTAATTATTTACATTTTAAGATAAAAATTATTTCATTCATCACTTACTGTTATTTTATACAATCAATTATTCCAATTGGTGATATAATAAATATGGTTGTGACGTGGCATTAAACGCATCGTGCATGCATGCCAGGTGTAGTTATTCTTAAATGCATGGTGCATGCATGCCAGGTGTAGTTATTCTTAAATGCATGCATGCCAGGTGCATTTATTCTTAAACGCATGGTGCATGCATGCCACATGCACTTATTCTTAAAAGCAGGCTATATGCATGCAATATGCATGCATTTTCTTTTTAATCGCATGCTGCATATTTTTCTAGACTTGTTTGTCTAGTCATAAAATTCAATGCTACTGAGATATGTTATTTGTTTTTTGCTGTTATGTTATTGTTAGTTAAGTTTTAATTTATTTCATCTTCATGTTTATGGTACTATTTAAATTAATTTAATAATCTCTATTTAGTATACTTTACTAAGATAATACAAATTAAAAGATTCCTTCTGTTACTGAGAAGTTTCTAATAAATAAATAAAAACTGAATAATTGTTTTATTTAATATAACGTTTTCCACTCCAAAACTTCTATACCTATAAATATTTCATAACAAAAGACAATTTAGATATTTAATATCTGAATATTTTTATATAGTCCTACCAAACAATTTATCTACACTTTTTTCAAAGTACATGCAAAGAAAATGGCAAAAAAGAGGACTAACTAACCTAAATGTAAATACAAAATGCATGCAATAAAGCTTTAATAGCATGTTTCAGAGCTTAAGTGCATGCTTTCAAGGCATAAGTGCATGATTTTCAGAGCATACGTCATGCTTTTTAGAGCATAAGTACATTGCTTTTAAGGCATGTATTTTAGTGCATGATGTCACAACCCTAATAATAAATTACATATTGTTTTTATACGATTTATTAATATCATAGGCCTACACTATATTTCTATTATAGAATTAATCATTTCCATTATAAATTAAATATTTCTTCCTTCATCACCACTATCATTTTTAAGCCAAAAAGTATATATGACAAGCTACAGTAAATGAAATCAGTCGCTCTAATTATGTACATATTTTAAATTCCTTTTACATTTTTCATTATGCATTTTCAAACTTTTCTTTCCGCTCTAGTGACCGGTTAATAATAATTATATTCTATGACACCTGTTATTAGTACTTTACTGTAGAAATATGTTTATTCAACGTTATCAAAATACAACATTATTCTCTTGATCAATTGTTGATAAAAAGTCTTTATTATCTTAATCAGTAAGGTTCTATAAATACGTTAATAATTATTAATTCGATATCGAAATGAGTCGGACATGTTTGCTGGGTTTGGTTACTGATCATGTTTGATCGTGCGTGAACTTTCGCCAACTGTTAACAATCTATGAAATTACTAAACGTTCATCATTAAAATGGTTAGGTCTTTATTTTACATCTTAGTCTTAGTTGGCTGAGACTCTAAAGATTAAATCGTCTTGGTTGTTGGCTCCCCATTATATATTCGATGTTTCGTTTTCCTGTTGGCAATGGATTGAATCAGGCTTCTGTTCTGTTCTGAAAAGAAAATAAATGTTAATGTTGAATTTATGTCGGACTCGATTATTTCGAGGACGGTGTTGGTGTATTGCAATTATACATCATTATACTGATACATTATGATACATCACCAGGTAGAACTATTGACGCTACCAACAACAAATATGACGGTCGTGCATCCAGGCATATCGCATGACCTGAAGGAAAGATAAATAATCGAATTAGTTCACTTAGGTATATGCTGAATATAGTTTTGAAACTTAGTCACAATATTCTCGAGGCTTCCCCAAAACCCCCTGCACCATTCTCTTCTCCCCCCACCACATATATATTGGTCATGCGTTGGTCATGTGTGGTTGTGCGTGGTCATGCGTCTTTTAAATATTGGCCATGCGTGGTCGTGCGTGGCAGTGCGGTGCCGTGCGTGGTCATGCGTCTTTTAGTCAAACCCGTTTATTAGCCATACTTATTTACTTGGGCCTACCTCAACCAGTCAACCTGAGGTTCAACTTCAAGTTGCCGATCGTTACACAAAAGAAAATTTATAAAAACCACATATAATAATTAAGTCTTAGGTATAGGTATCTCACGATCCGCCTCACACTTCAATAAAAATGATGAAAATACATTTTTTTTTACCGCTAAGCATATTTTACTAAAGACCGGAATACTACTAAGTACGTGTACCGGGTAATCCGAAGCATAGTAAATAAATTGAGAAGTACACCATGTACAATATTTTCCATTTGTGTTTCGATAAAAGTTGTGCTATCATTCAGTTAAATGTGCATTTTATGGAAATAAACTTGAATCAAATTGTATTTTCATCTCGTTTTACACGTATTATATTCAACTAATTAAACTTATAATATATTTCGTTGTACTCTGTGTGACGTCATTGTGTACATCGTTTCTGAAGGATGGATCAAGTTCACCGTCAATGAATTAGAAACTTGGCACACTTCTCTATTTATTTACTATGATCCGAAGAACGTATATACCTATTCCAAATATTTAAAGTACCTTCTTAATATGAAATATCTTACAGGAATTCATTTATTTTAATGTGATTAATTTAAAATGATTAATTTATATATATTGCTCATATATAAATTAGGAAGTAGGCAACTATATGTCATGGGAAGATGTGTTGATATGCTGGCAAGTTGTTGAGAAAAAAACTTCAAAATTTCATCTTCTCCGAGACTAAAAGTTTCCTCTAATTAATATTTCATCTATTTTATAAATTTGTAAAGTCTAAAGTGTTTATTAATATATAGAATTCCTCTATTGATTACGGTACTTCCCTATGTAAAGCAGTTTATCCTATTTGAATGAAACTCGGCCTTGCATATGGTTATTACTTATTAGTAGGGCTGTGGCATGGCTTATTTTGCATACGCTCGTAAGAATTTGCATATATTTTTTTGAAGCATGTGCATTGTGTAAGGGCTTTAAGCAAAATCATTTGAGCATATGCTTTTATTAGAGCTTTAAGCAAAATCATTTGAGCATATGCTTTTTGTTAGATCTTTAAGCAAAATGATTTGAGCATATGCTTTTTATTAGAGCTTTAAGCAAAATGATTTGAGCATATGCTTTTTGTTAGATCTTTAAGCAAAATGATTTGAGCATATGCTTTTATTATAGCTTTAGGCAAAATCATTTGAACATATGCTTTTATTAGAGCTTTAAGCAAAATCATTTGAGCATATGCTTTTATTAGAGCTTTAGGCAAAATCATTTGAGCATATGCTTTTTATTATAGCTTTAGGCAAAATCATTTGAACATATGCTTTTTATTAGAGCTTTAAGCAAAATCATTCGAGCATATGCTTTTATTAGAGCTGTGAGCAAAATGATTTGAGCATATGCTTTTATTAGAGCTTTAAGCAAAATCATTTGAGCATATGCTTTTATTAGAGCTGTGAGCAAAATGATTTGAGCATATGCTTTTATTAGAGCTTTAAGCAAAATGATTTGAGCATATGCTTTTATTAGAGCTTTAAGCAAAATCATTTGAGCATATGCTTTTATTAGAGCTGTGAGCAAAATGATTTGAGCATATGCTTTTATTAGAGCTTTAAGCAAAATGATTTGAGCATATGCTTTTATTAGAGCTTTAAGCAAAATCATTTGAGCATATGCTTTTATTAGAGCTGTGAGCAAAATGATTTGAGCATATGCTTTTATTAGAGCTTTAAGCAAAATGATTTGAGCATATGCTTTTATTAGAGCTGTGAGCAAAATGATTTGAGCATATGCTTTTATTAGAGCTTTAAGCAAAATCATTCGAGCATATGCTTTTTATTAGAGCTTTAGGCAAAATGATTTGAGCATATGCTTTTATTAGAGCTTTAAGCAAAATCATTTGAGCATATGCTTTTTATTAAAGAACTACACATAAATTAACTAAGGCTTATCAAAATATGTTATGCACGTGTTTCATTTATGTACTCACGAAAATATTGATCTGCTTTTTTAAATAAATTTTCCTATCTCTCCATTAACAAAATTGGGCAGATATTGGTATATAAGTAACTCGAATTGCAGAACATGGAATTTATATTGAAATTAAATTCAATTGCATTACAATATATCAGAAATAACTAACGAGTTAACTCACTTAAAATGAATTGATAGGAGATTGGAAAATTTTCATAACTGTAGTTTCAGTCAATGGAGAATATCACATCCTCTCTTACTGGATGTATATTATAAAAAAGAATTCAGAGTATTGTTTCGAATATTTTGTGTAATAATCCTAATTACTTGTTCGTTATATCTTTTAAAATCATAATGTAGGATAGATTAAATATTAAAGAGCTTTTCATTCATTTTAAATCATTTTGACGATTTAAGAAATGAATTTGAGGGGTAACTTAATAAAATAGTTCACCTATTTATATTTTCAATTTGTTCTTCTCCATCATTGATATACGATCTCCAAATAATAGATAGCCTTCATTGATAGTCATTAATCATTCATAATATTTGCTTTATACATTAATATAACATTTTTTATTGAAATGGTTATATATAATAAATAAGTATGGTATTTTGCAAGTTATTTTATCCATACTATATGTAATTATTATGAATAAGTCATTTTAAATGTTAGAATATATTGAACACAACCTCTGATATTTCATGGAATAAACTTTTTAAGGAAGACTTAGATATTATTTGAGTAAATATTATCCATACTAATACAAAACACTATTTATATTTATTTCAATAATTCTGTTAATTAATTTCGCAACGATAAAAATATTATCAACGAGTTGAACTACATAGAAAATAACTAACGTTTGAAGAACAATTTCTATGATTATTATTCTATTCATTAAATATAATGGGTTATTATTATACAATTTGTGTATCTAATTATTATTTAACTAATTATTTAACTAATTATTATATGAATTTTTATTCAATTTCAATATATAGAAATTTCCTATATTTATTTATATTATTTATGCTATCTAATAATAACAATTTTTATATTGTTTTTCTTACATGACCGAAGATGTAGTACTGACCGATAATTCGTAACTCAACCTATACTAACTTTTGTACGATTTATAATATTTAACTTTATACACGGAGGTACCTATGTGGGAATTTTATTTGCATAAAATTCTAAGGGATACAACATGACAATTATAAAACTGGATTATATTTTAATTTCTTTAATAATAGTTATTTAGAATAACAAAGTATATGATATTAATTAGATTATTAATTAATTATTCTGATTCCATTCAGTAAAGTTTAAAACACAAGTTTATTTAGATTTTCTCTTTCAAAATTAGGATTATGTAGAGTATAATGATAAACAAATTAGGGAAGAGTACAATTGATCTATCGGTATTCCGTATAACTAATTTCAGTAATTTGTGTCGGTAATTGAGGATATAATTACAATGAAAATTCATTCATTTTAGATATTTCCAAATAAAGTTTATTATTTTATGCATGTAACTCCAAGTTTCACCGCATGGGCAAGAGTGGCGCTGCGATCTGTTTTCTTTTTGACAATCGGTTGACTTTTAACGAAATTGAATGAGTAACTATACACTCAAGCCTAAATAAAATAATATTGAAATATAAATAAAAGATTATATTTCATATTAACACAAGAGAGGTCTCATTGAGGTTATAAAAATGAATATAATAATGGAGTAAATTAGAGCTTTAATATGTAGCAATGAATTACATGATTTAAGTAGTTACGGCTTGGGTACTCTGAAATTCATTTTAATTTATCTATTAAAATACAGCTACTGATGAATTAGCTATTTATTTATTTGAACAAAAATCCCTTACATTCAGAACGTATATACGGGAATATATATATATATATATATGCTCATTAAAAAAATTGATTCGAAATAAGAGATTTGAGGCCCATAAAACCTTTGCTTCTAAGGCCTTAAATAAATAACATATTTACTTAACTGAATGTAACTTTAATAAAGTAATGAAAGCAGCTATCGGTATATTAGTGACTGATAATGTATAACATGATGTTTAAATGAATTCTTTTGATATAAGTTCAATCCTGTGTTGCCACATTCAAAAATATTTTTAACTGAGATAAGTTACACTAGCTAATAGAATGTGCAAAATATAAACATTTGTCGGTTAAATTAGTGTTCCTCTACTGGGTGAATTTTATCGAATATATTAATACATTTCTTCTTAAGAATGACATTACTTGTGTGGGAAATTCAATCATTATATTATTTATAAATATAATCTATAATAAATTTGAAGTTAGGAAGTTCATATTATTATTCCATTGGACATAATTAAACGAAAGATATATTTGAAGGATAACTCTCGTAAAATTACAACTTAGAAATTTCCTTCAGAAGATTTTTGTCATTGAAATTTTTGTTCATTATTCATTAGTCTTCAACAATAATCCTTTTATTAAAACTTTTTGTTGAATATATTTCAGTTTCACCAATTTTTCACGATATTGTTAATATATTGATAACTTAGGTACTATGTAGATAATGTATCACTATTCACTGTTAACATAATCTTTTCTTGTTAAATAGTAATTACATATTGTTCTAACTGGATAAATAGATGAATAATAACATATTTATATTCTGGAAGCATTCTAAAAAAGACAAGGTTACATAAACAACTTATATATTCAGGATCGTGTTTTGTTAAAATGTAATACATTCGTTTGCAAATCTCTTTGCATAATTGCGCAAATCCCTAAAATGGATTAACGCAAGATACTTCTTACTATAAGGGTTGATTATTCTATGTATAGACTCCCAATTAAGGATCATAAACATCAAGCAAAAAGTACTTAGATAAAGTAATTTATGGAAAAACAGTTATATTCGTCGGTCCGTTTCCCGATAAACAAGTTCTATTTCAACACGATGGCGCAACCTGCCACACAGCAAGAGTTGTCAAGAAGTCATTGAAGACAAAGAAGTAGACATTTTGGGTCCAAGAACCGAATCCGATCAAAACTTTGTTGTCGATTGTCAAAAACCGATAAAATAAAATGAAATTCACCAATTTCGGACAACTCTGTGAGTTGACGGAGTGCAAGAGTGGAAGTTTATTTAACAGAATATCACAGAATCTTTGCATCACTCAATGCCAAGACACAACAAAGATTTATTGAAGAAGCGTGGGCAACACTGTAAATATTAGTCATCAGAAATTTTGTGTTAATAACGAGTTATTAATTAAACATTATTTTCTTGCAAGTATTGTTATTAATTATCCTCAATTGTGATTTCTAATGTGACCAATCACAAACTACCAACAATTATAAGTAAGATAACGAATAAAATCGAAATATTCGTTTTTTCCAAACTCATAGATCACATCTATATATATGTATGTACCTACAAGTATATATAGGTATATAACTCTTGATAATATCTTCATTGTGTGCTATAGCAGTAAATACCAGTCATATTTCAATGAAATTCTGTAATCAGTCAATCAAACACTCAGAGAGGAACCTGGCTACATATGTGAACAAAAACTCTACCTTGTTAAGTGGTGCCAATACTGCAATGTGCCCACTGTACTTACATGGATGTAGAATATGTGACGGAAATTCTAACACAAGCAGTAATGACTGCACTCACGTATGTAAGAGGACAATGAAGAGGTTATATATAAATAAAGTCTACGAATCACATAAACCTCGATTATAGTTAAAGAACCTAATATATGCTAGCACCCTATCCTCCAAAACTGCAAGTTGTGTTGAAATGAAATCCACGGTTTTCAGGATGATCTCACTTTGTTGTCCAAGATTTGATATAATTCATACTTCAACATTAAAAGACAATATGTAATTGAAATTACATAAGACGCCACCCACTTTTCTTCCATTCCAGGCTTAATATAACCCCCTACATATTTTATAAGGGGTAAGGAACTATAGAGTTTTAACTAATTTGTTTTCATCAACGATTATAATTACTTTTCTGGTACATTTCCATCCATATTAAAATTAACTAAGATAATTCCACTTCACAAAAAGGGTCACAAAAATGTAAATATAAACTATCGTCCAATTTCGATTCTTTCTTCTTATAGTAAAATCATGGGAAAGGTAGTTTATAAACGATTATATAGTTATCTATCTAAATTTTCGATTTTGTCTCACGATCAATTTGGTTTCAGATCGAAAAAGTCTACCTCTCTCTGGCTATTTTGTTATTTATAAATGACCTTCCGAATGTATCGAATAAATTTAAGTTTACTCTTTTCGCTGACGATAGCACTCTTACATACAGCTTCAATAGATCAGAGTTGCAATTATCGAATCAAATTATAAATAGTGAATTATCAAAAATTAATAATTGGCTTTTAGTTAACAACATTAAAATCAATATAGATAAAACAAATTATATGCTATTTCACTACTAAATGTTGAATTTCTTGAAATTTTGATTGGTGATGGAGTTGTTCCTAGGGTGGATAGTGTTAATTTTTTGGGTATTGTGTTCGATGAAAACTTGAAGTTCGACTCTCATATTAATCATGTTACTGGAAGGTTTCTAAGACTGTTGGACTGTTGGGTAAACTGAAGCATTTTCTGCCAGTGGAAATTTTGCAGTTGATGTATGATTCTTTAATTACTCCTTATTTGATATATTGCATTAAATTTGGGGAGGGGGGTACCTCAGCTTGTTATTTGAATAAAGTTATAAAAATTCAGAAGTCTGCTATGAGAAATGCCAAAGGTTTATCTTTTTTTGCACACACTTCGGAATGCTTCAGAAATCGCAATATTTTAAAACTCCCTGATTTATTTATATACCGTGTATTGATAATGAGGCACGAGGCAGTATATGGTGGAAATAATTTGTATATTTTTCACCATCTCCCATCTCACCGTGATCTTCATTCTTACCCTACCAGAAATTGTACTATTGTTAGTTCCATCTTTTTCTAAGATTAAATCTCATATGTGCATTTCTTATGTGGGCCCTAAGCTCTGGAATAAACTACCTGATTCAGTTTGAGAGTCGGTGGGGGGGGGGGGGGCTAAACAGCAACAACAACCTGATTCAGTTAGGACTCATCCATCTATATCTGTGTTCTAGAAGAACCTCAAAAGTCACTTCATTGCTGAGTATTATTTTTTTTTTCACTCCATAACCTTTAAAGGAATTCATTTTAAATTACGTTTATTAACCAAATTTTCAGTATTTTGTTATCTTCGTCTCTGCTTGCACTATTATGTTATTATTTCAATTGACTTCTTTTTTGGGTGTCAGTGCTAGTTTTACCTCTCTTGCCGTAATCCAAACCTATTTTCAATCATGCCTTCTTTTAATAAATTTATTGATGTTGTATTAATGTGTGCCAATATATTTATACTATTTTTTTCTCTTTCTTCCTTTTTTTAACTTTATATAGGTAGCCCTGTAATCCTTTGAGCTTCTTAGGCATTGAATACATTCAATTTCTTTTTGTAAATTATACCCTACTGTATAATTGTTTCATTGTTTCACTATTTAATTGAAACAAAATTAAAACCGAATTATTGAAACTAAATATTGCATATAGTGTCCCTATAAACAATGGTCTATCGATTCGATATCTTCTTATTTCGAATTCAAAGCTGGGACAGCGGATATTTAAATTTATTTATTAATTTTAATCGAATCGATACATGAAAACACCTTGAAATCAACATCATAAATCTCCTTCTATTTTAGATGACGAATCAATATATAATTTAATACATTGCAAAATAGTAACTAAATCGATAGATAGATATTTTTCTAAGAATACTATTCATAAATCTAGCTAGATATAAAAACGATGTGTATTCGATGCGTGTAAAAAGTTACGGAAAAGCTGTTATGAGTCTCATATTTTCTGTCGTCTGTTTTGTCTTATAAAAATACAGTGAAACTCCTGAGTTATTAAATTTTTGTTTCTTCATAACTCAGAGCCATTTCATGGCTCAGGGACACTTCATGGCTCAGGGACACTGATTCTTTTCTATGATTAAAATTTTGGAGAAAATTACGGTCTTTGAGTGAGAACTAGGACGCAAGTCATGACGTATATCGTTTTCTATAATTGAAACAAATTTGAAAATACGTCATAACTCCGCGGTACATTTCATAACTCAGGTCCTTCATTACTCGAGTGACTTAATTGCTCACCTATATATACTGAGTGAGAGTTAATCTATGTTCAAATTTTAATTAATTCATTGAAATTTCATCACAGAGCTTTCATCTTTATTTAGCTAAGTCGGTGCCTCAAAACATTTTCTTTAATTTGAACTCATAGAGAATGAAATTTTTAAGGAGTTACAATTTTATAAAAATTTGACCATCTTATTAAGTATAATTTGTAAGTTGTGATTTTGGTTAAAAAACCGGTGTTTGTCTATATAGTAATATTCATTTAAAGAGGGGGGGGGGGTGCGTCTAATTTTCATATCAAATATTTTTTCATAATATCATAAATAAACAATGATTAGTTACGGATATGAAATGTTTCATCTCAAATCACTGTATTTTCAGAGAAAATAGGGTTTTTATTAGTTAACATAAGCTTATGCTATCATCTCATAGATGGCGCTGTTTACATTATTTCCAGAACGTTCCAGAACTATCTTCATGAACGTTTATAGAATGTCTGACTATCTTCCCAAATAAGCTATAAATAAATAAATTTGTGATTTATATACGTACAATATACTAACAAATAAAGTATTTTTAGAGTTATAATTAATAATATCACTCGCAGATATACTAGAATTTTTTGCACAACGTTTGTGAAATCACAGCAAGATGGCGTCAATGACTCGACAAAGCTTATGCTATTTGTCACTAGATGGCGCTTTTTCAAAATAAATTAAATTTTCTTTTCTTTAAGAAGTATTATTTAGATGAACAGAGTATGTAACCATACATAATTAAATATGTTGATTCCATTAAAATACATATTAACAAATGTTTGATTTTACCCGCACCCTCCCTTTAAAAAATATCTCAAAGTATCTCCAAGTTGTTTAATATCAATTTTGTTCTAGGTAAAATGGATCCACGGTGGCACAGTGACAAGGTACATGTACCTGACCGCAGGATATCTGCATGGATGCAGGTTCGTAACCCGGACACATCACTTTAATTCTTCCCATTTAATTTGTATTTTACATTATGTAACATTAATTAAATTGATATGTACTCAACCTAAGTAAATTATATGCAATAAAGTAAAAGATTCAATTTAAATTTTTGAATTTATTTGCTTATTGGATATCGAGTGGATATCGTTTGGAAGCATATTAGATATATAACAGGGCGTCGGTTCGATACAGATTCCCTACGCTAGTATCAAAGATTTGCTTATTTTTATTAACGTCTATTCGACGCATAATTTGTGACTTTTCATCTCGAAATACACGTATTGTCGATGCCGTTTTGTGGTGCACGGCATCTTCGAATCGAAGCCAAAACGATGTCAGATAGCTGATTTTAGCTCTATTTTCGAATTCATTTCGAGAAAACCCGTATCCAGATGATGTCATTTCGATGCCGCATTGTTTACTGGGGTATAGATAGGTAAAAACTGAAAAAAGAAAGAAATTAATATGACTTAATTCGTACTGAAAATTTCTAAAAACTTATGATGTATGTGATCATGTGAACTAATGACTATAAAACATTAAATTAAGCATTAGAGTTCCCCTCCAATCATTTTTTATTTATTTCTTTAATCAACGAGGCTAATGTCATAATGTAATCATTTTTCTGCAAACCACATCAAATTTGACAACATATTTTCAATTTTATATGCTTTTAAAGATTTTTATGATCTAAACTCTACAATACCTATTCTACTTCCATCCTACAAATTTTAAGTCTGAAGAAAATGAATGTACATCGGTGTCCATTTGGTTTTTGATTGTCAACTATAGGTATAATGTACAATAAATCCATGTAAAGAGGCAATACAGTCATTTTTTGTTTTAACAATTTTAATGTCAAACGATTGCTTAGTAAGAATAAAGTATATCGTGTGTCATTGCAATGTTCAATAAAATTTAATAATGGAGATATATCATTTTATATATAATTAATTTCCTAACAAATGCTAACGGTAGATGGCGCCACAATCTGGGTCGCCATCTTGTACACATACAATTAAACTGAGTTAAGTTTCTACCTAGATTCTTGATCAAGTGAAGAGATGGCTATATTTTTAATACTATGCTTTCTTGTCTACGAATTCAAATAATATTTTCACTATTTTGGCGCAAACAAAGCATAACTAAATTAATAGGAAACCAACAAACATACTCACGTACATACTAATGAGTGGTAATACTTCCGCTAGGTGTCGCTAATTTTATTATATACTTTTTATATGAACATTTTAGAAATAAACGAGCACCAAATATTACATGATTAAATATTCTGAATCGATTTAAAACCAATTTGGTGATTCTTTGATTTTGACTTTACTATCCCTTTAATATTCGTATAAAACTATAAAATTGGAAAATCTTATTATAGGAACTTTTATATACTTTAGAAACAATTAATATCTTAAAGAAACGTCGAAAACTCACTGTATGTTTAAAAAATTCAAATTTGAAATAAAATAAAAATAGTTTACAATCACTACTCTTGACAATTTCTGTTTCAAAAAGCGCCATCTGGATTTGAAAGCGGGAACTAAAGCAACAATAACATTTGGTGTGGATCATCTCTTTTTTTTCTATATTACTCAGCTGTATCTATTATACCGATGTAAAGCTTGATTTTCCAGTAAAATAATCTTCATTAATGAATGAAATAAAAGTTAAAATATTATTTAAACAAACCAAATGTTGTTGTTTCTCTAGTTCCCGCTTTCAAATCCAGATGGCGCTTTTTAAAACAGAAATTGTCGACAGTAGTGTATCTTGTTGTAGTATAATATCTTTGCTACAATCTTCTTCTTCAGTGTCAGGTTAGTGATTCGCTCAATTGTTGCACACAGATCGAGTATTAAAGGTCCTCTCCAAGCTCCGGGAAAAAAATGAGTTTATTACATAATATAATAGAACTAAGGTCTACGATCATTATTCTGCAAACTGCATACAATTTGGTTCAGTATATATCTTATAATTTGCTTTTGAAGTTTTTTAATACTCTGTGAGCAACAATTGAGCGAATCACTAATCTGGTGCTCAAGAAGAAGATTGTACGGACACTCTTTGTTTTGATTACAAATTTGAATTTTATAAACAAACCAAGCGTTTTCGGCCTTTATTTAAATTATTTTAGATATTAATTGTTTCCTAAAGTATATAAACGTTTCTATTATAAGTTCATTCAATTTTATACCTCTACACGAATATTAAATGGATTTATTAAACCTAATACCTAGTTCACAATCAAAACAAATGATGTACATTCTTTTTCTTCAGGCTGAAAATTTCTTAAATTAGTTAGTCGGAAGTAAAATAGGTTTTGTAGAGTTTTGATTTTAAAAATCTTTAAAAGCATATAAAATTAAAATTACGCTACCAAATTTGATGTGGTTTGCAGCAAAATGATAAGAAACATTATCCTCGTTGAATAAAGCAATAAAAATATTTGCTTGGAGGGGACCTTTAAAAATTTTAAAGGCAAATCATAAATATATACCTACTGAACCGAATTGTATACGGTTTGCAGAATGATGATCATAGAACTTAGTTATACAATATTATATAGTAAATTCATTTATCTCTCGGAGCCTGGAGGGGACTTTTAAATTTGATAAACTTTTTATAGAAGCGTTTATAAACAATTAATATAAACTTTATAAACAATTAATAACTTAAATGAAGGCCAAAAACGCATTGTGTGTTTATAAAATTCAAATATGAAATAAATAAAAGAGTATACAATCTTCTTCTTTAGCGTCAGGTTAGTGATTCGTACAATTGTTGCACACAGGATCAAGATGGACTGCGGAATATTCCACTTGGAAAATTCCACTGCGGAAAGTTCCACTGAGGAATATTCCACTGATGAAAATTCCACTGCGGAATATTCCACTGGGAAAATTCCACTAAGGAAAACTCCACTAAACCAATAAAATTCGATATTAAATTGTACTGTATTCATTATTTTTTATATCATGAATTGTAATTATATTGTAATTATTGTAATTTATATTTATTTACAATTGTATTCATTTGTAATTGTATTCATTTGTAATTGTATTTATTTCTAATTGTATTTATTTCTAATTATTGTATTCATTTGTAATTATTGTATTTATTTCTAATTATTGTATTTATTTGTAATTATTGTATTTATTTGTAATTATGGTATTTATTTGTAATTATTGTATTTATTTGTAATTATTGTATTTATTTGTAATTATTGTATTTATTTGTAATTATTGTATTTATATGTAATTATTGTATTTATTTGTAATTATTGTATTTATTTGTAATTATTGTATTTATTTGTAATTATTGTATTTATTTCTAATTGTATTTATTTGTAATTATTGTATTCATTTGTAATTATTGTATTTATTTGTAATTATTGTATTTATTTGTAATTATTGTATTTATTTGTAATTATTGTATTTATTTGTAATTATTGTATTTATTTGTAATTATTGTATTTATTTGTAATTATTGTATTCATTTCTAATTGTATTTATTTGTAATTATTGTATTCATTTCTAATTGTATTTATTTGTAATTATTGTATTTATTTGTAATTATTGTATTTATTTGTAATTATTGTATTTATTTGTAATTATTGTATTTATTTGTAATTATTGTATTTATTTGTAATTATTGTATTTATTTGTAATTATTGTATTTATTTGTAATTATTGTATTTATTTCTAATTGTATTTATTTGTAATTATTGTATTTATTTCTAATTATTGTATTTATTTATTTCTAATTGTATTTATTTGTAATTATTGTATTTATTTGTAATTATTGTATTTATTTGTAATTATTGTATTTATTTGTAATTATTGTATTTATTTGTAATTATTGTATTTATTTGTAATTATTGTATTTATTTGTAATTATTGTATTTATTTCTAATTGTATTTATTTGTAATTATTGTATTCATTTGTAATTATTGTATTTATTTGTAATTATTGTATTTATTTGTAATTATTGTATTTATTTGTAATTATTGTATTTATTTGTAATTATTGTATTTATTTGTAATTATTGTATTTATTTGTAATTATTGTATTCATTTCTAATTGTATTTATTTGTAATTATTGTATTCATTTCTAATTGTATTTATTTGTAATTATTGTATTTATTTGTAATTATTGTATTTATTTGTAATTATTGTATTTATTTGTAATTATTGTATTTATTTGTAATTATTGTATTTATTTGTAATTATTGTATTTATTTGTAATTATTGTATTTATTTGTAATTATTGTATTTATTTCTAATTGTATTTATTTGTAATTATTGTATTTATTTCAAATTATTGTATTTATTTATTTCTAATTGTATTTATTTGTAATTATTGTATTTATTTGTAATTATTGTATTTATTTGTAATTATTGTATTTATTTGTAATTATTGTATTTATTTGTAATTATTGTATTTATTTCTAATTGTATTTAACAGGACAATACTGTTCCGCCCAAATGACAGTTCAAAATATATTTTTATAAATTATTTCACCTGAATAGGTGTTAGATTCTGTTCCTGTAGCTAACCTTCACAAAAATAAATAAAACTTAATGAAAACTTAACCCTGAATGGGGAAGGGTTCAACAATGAAAAAGATATCAAAAAGATGCATGTATCTTTAATAGTTTTTGAAATATACTAACTTAAACTTGTGTTCAGTTTTTATTTTTGAGACCGCCATTATATTTGAGTAAATGCTTATAATATGAGTATCTTCACATTTATCACCTTCTTTTTTGTATAATCGTATGTAATTATAATGAAAAATATGAGTCATGAAAAGACAGTTTCCAAATTGGTTCAAAAATAAAATTATTAATATTTTTTCATAAGGACTGGTGCGCCTGTACTTGTCTCTAGGTTACTAGGGTTAACAATGTAAACTTATAATTTATATAAAGACATTCACTTAACATTTTATTAGACCAATTACGCTATAAAAAATATGCAATACAATATATATTTTTCATTTAGTGGAATTTTCCGCAGTGGAATGTTCCCAGTGGAACTTTCCGCAGTGGAATATTCCTTAGTGGAATATTCCGTAGTGAAATTTTCCTCAGTGGAATTTTCCCAGTGGAATATTCCGCAGTGGAACTTTCCGCAGTGGAATTTTCCTAGAACCTCGTTGATACCCTTTTCAGCGGGTCAGTCCTCCTAACTTCCTGTTCGGGATCTTTCACCTCTGCCACCACAATAAGAAAGATCCTTCACTTATTTCATTATCAATTTTCACTTAATTCTAAACTTATCACCAAGCACTTACACTTAATTTTTCACTTAGTACCGATACCTAATTTTCCTCTCAGTACCAACACTTAACTTTACACTTAGCACTAATACTTAAAACTACACTTAGCACTAGCACTTAAAACTACACTTAGCACTAACACTCAAAAACTACACTTAGGCCACTAACACTTAAAACTGCACTTAGTACTAACACTTAAAACTGCACTTAGCACTGACACTCAACTCAACACTCCAACAGCCTCACCACATCATCTCCAGCCGTGCTCCAACAGACACTGGCTCCACACCCTTATCCCACAGCACCTCCAGCTTTCAAAGCCTCCTCCCTCTCTCTCAGCCTCTTCATCATGCACAGCACTCTTCTACCTTCCTCTCTTTCCTCACCACCAAACAAAAACCTTCCCACAACCTCATTCACATCCTCTCCTCTTGGTCTCTGCAGCTCAACACCTCTATCCTCCTCCAGCCTCTTGCACTCCAACAAAAAGTGTTCATCATCTTCTCTCTCTGCAACACACAGCCTACAATCCACACTCTCCGCACCTCATCTTCTGCAGGCCAACCTCAGACTCCTCGTTCTTGCTGCGAACCAGAATCTCGACTCCATACTTCCCTCGTGATCCTCCTCCTTCATCTCCGTCATGAACCTTCTTTATATCATCAAGCTACTCTTCCTTTCCATCTCCTCTATCCACTCCTGATGCACCTTCTCAGCCACTTTTATCTTTACTGCCTCCTTAGTCATTATCTTCATTTTTTCCTCCTCAACACCAGCCCAGTTCAAACACTTCCTTGTTTCCTTTATCCACTCACTTCCCCTTTGTTTGGCTACTCCCATCACTCTCCTCAGCATTTCGTTCTCTCCCTGCTCAACTCTCCTCATATACTGGAGTCTCCCTCTAGCTACTCTAATCCTTACTGTTCCTATTCCTACATCTACCCTAATTCCAGCCACCGCTACTCCTCTCGATACCCCAACATTCTCCTCATTGCCGCATTCTCCTGTGCTTGAATACTATCCATATACTTCTTCCTCAATCCTACCACCTCTGCACCATACAATTCCCTGGGCACTACCACCCCTTCCAGTAGTTCTTGCCTGTAAGAACCTTATGGCAGCTTTTCTAAATAACTGAATAAGTTAAAGGTCCTCTCCAGGTTCCGGGAAAAAAATGAGTATATAACATAATATTATAGAACTAAGGTCTACGATCATTATTCTGCAAACCGCATACAATTCTGTTCAATATTTATTTTATAATTTGTTTTTAAAGTTTATTAATACTCTGTGAGCAACAATTGAGCGAATCACTAATCTGATGCTCAAGAAGAAGATTGTACACTCATTGTTTTGATTACAAATTTGAATTTTATAAACAAACCATGCGTTTTCGGCCTTTACTTAAATTATTTTAGATATTAATTGTTGCCTAAAGTATATAAACGTTTCTATTATAAGTTCATTCAATTTTATACCTTTACACGAATATTAAATGGATTTATTAAACCTAATACCTAGTTGACAATCAAAACAAATGGTGTACATTCTTTTTCTTCAGGCTAAAAATTTCTTAAATTAGTAAGTCGGAAGTAAATTAGGTTTTGTAGAGTTTTGATTATAAAAATCTTTAAAAGCATATAAAATTGAAAATATGCTACCAAATTCGATGCGGTTTGCAGCAAAATGATAAGAAACATTAGCCTCGTTAAATAAAGCAATAAAAATATTTACTTGGAGGGGACCTTTAAGTTACTCATCCACCTTGCTTTATTCTTTTCTGTGACTTTCAAACCTATTCTTTTTATTTTCAATTTTCACTCCCTGATACCTGATATCTCATACCACCGCCATGCCTCCTATCTCTTCTACCTCACCTCTCACATTAAATAACATACACTGACTCTTCTCTGCATTAACCTCCAATCCGTATCTCTCTATCACTCTCTTCAGCTCCTGTACGTATGCCCTCTTCTGCTCTTTCTACACTTCTACACAAAAGCAACCCAACATCCGCATACCACAAACTTCTCACCCTCACGTTCCCAATCTGCACTCCCGTTAGCTTCATCCTCAATATGCTTCAATCATCTTGAAGGTAATCAGCTTGAACAGTACTGTAGATGCAGTACATCCCTGCCGAATCCCACTCTCCACCACATCACCACATCACAACTCCACCCTGGTCCTATCCTCATAATATACCTTCCTGAACAACTCCAACACTCTTCCCTCCACCTTGTACTCCTTCAACACCTCCAGCACCGCCTCCTTTTTGATTGAATCATAAGCCTTCTTAAAGTCGACTGCTACCAATGGCAATACTAACTCTTCTCTTCTCCTATATGACTCATAGACACACTCCTGGAGAACAAACAGGTTGTCCACAATCATTCCCCCAGAAGTAAATTCTATCTGTTCGTCCTTCCTCCTTCCATTCTTGTTTATCTGCTCCTCAATCCGATCTCTCACCCCAGCCATCATCATCTTATATGAAACATTTGTCATTGCGATAGGTCTGAGATCAGATACCGTAGGTTTTTTCTTTTTAGTTATCCTTACCGTTCTTGATCTCGTCCAGCTCTCTGGCACCTCCCACATCTCCGGCACTCTCCTGTAACTGTTCTCCATTTGACATTCCCCACAGAGACCAAGGTCAATGTGGTATATCTGAAGAGGTCTCTATTGCGCTGTCAGAGGTATTAAATACTTTGAGAGCAAATAATAAATTATATACTGAACCGAATTCCATGCAGTTTGCAGAATAATGATCTTAGGCCTTAGTTCTATAATATTATGTGATAAACTCTTTTTTTTCTGGTGCCTGGAAACTATGTATGTATTATATGGATTTTTGGTGAACTAAACCTTATAATATATATTAACAATATCAATTGACATCTTCTTTAGAAAGATGGTAGCACAAATTTCTATAAATTCCATCTAACGCATATTGTATAGCTCTGTAAAACATATTAATTTATGATGTACTAAACATTTTAATATTAACAATATAAATCGATATTCCCTCTGAAATATGGCAACACTCTCCACTCAACAAACGCCTCTCTAGTCGGCAACACTCATTCATTCCTAGTTAGGTACGCGCGAGACGCTTTCTTCATTTAGTGTGTAACTTTATTACGTTTTTAGACGTAAATATTCTTTTATAAACAGTTTGTCCAACTTAGAACTATTGACGACTCGAAAATGTCGTTTGGAGGACGTGGTCCACCAGACATCAAAGGAATGTGCTCCTTGAAAGTCGATAATTTGACTTACAGGACCACGCCGGAAGATCTGAGGCGTTACTTTGAGAAATATGGCGACATTGGAGATATTTACATTCCACGGGACAGATTTTCACGAGAAAGCAGAGGATTTGCTTTTGTCAGGTGAGATACCTACTATATTCCTATCAATGATGAGTATTGTTATTATATTGATAATTGTACGAAACACTAATCTGAGGCGGAAGAAAGTGATTGTACACTCTTTGTTTCAATTTCCAATTTGAATTTTATAAACAAAAAATGCATGTTCGGTCTTTATTTAAGATTTAGCTAAATTGTTTCCTGAAGTATAAAAACGTTTTTATAGCTACCTAATTAGTTTCTCTAATTTTGTACTTTTACTGTAATATTTAATACCTAGTGAATTGATGATACCTACCCAGTTGGCATTCAAAACAAATGGTGTAGGTACATTCTTTTTCTTCTGACCGAAAATTAGGAAGTCGGAAGTAAAATTGGATTTGTAGTGTTTTGATTATAAAAATCTTTAAAACCATATAAAATTAGCTATAAATATGCCTTCAAATTTCAGGGGGTTTGCAGCAAAATGAAAAGCATTAGCCTCATTGATTTAAAGGATAAAAAATTGATAAAAATTGCCCCGGACATTTAACTAATGTAAATACTAATTAAATAATGAATGAAAACCTAAATTAAGTTGACAGTTAGACTAGGTATTGGAAGTCTGGAATATATTAAATTTAATTAAATTACAGTAAAAAATATTATTTAACTAGTTACTAACTTATTAGAGAGTATTGTGTTTGACCTCATCTAGAAATATACATACACTACATTTTAAGTTTTACAGGATATATATACGTATCACCATGTTTCATATATTACCCAAATAATCGTTTTAGGTATCAGAATCGCCCTAAAATTTTGGTACTCCGATTCCCGATACCTTGAAAATCCTCGATTATTCCGATATGATTCCAATTAATCGTTCCATCACTAGAATTTACCATAAAATACAGTCTGGTGGATGTGCTTTGCAGACTGGGATATCTTGGTAGATTTTTTCAGCTTTTTGAATACCTAAGTCAGTAGGTTTTTGTGCACCAAATGCAGACTGGTCCTCATTTAGTCATTTGGGTACCATGTTACAGAGTATGTCAGTTGAAGCCAATTAATTGGCTATGATTTCAAAAGGTCAAAACTCAGATACCTATGTCTAATTGGCTTGAAATTTTGAATTAATTCCTATGTTCCCATGTTAATTTTGGCTTGAAATCTTCAAAAAATGAGCCAAATTGGCTTGGCTCAGATTTTTTGTGAAATTTTGGCAAAATAATTGGCTTAGAATTTTCCAGCCTCTGAAACATGGTTTAGGTAGGTACCTACCTCAACATGGTTTAGGTAGGTACCTACCTCATTTTAAAGTAGATATTTGGCTTCTTAGAGAAGAATTTAGTCAATTCACAGTTAAAAACATTTGGTTTCATTATGTTTACAATTTAATGTCTGATGCATGTGCATCCCTTATTGCTATTTTATTAGTGATTTAAGTTAAATTAGTTAATTACAGTTTTTCAACTTATTTCACCTCTCAAAAGTTGCCAATAGGCAATATATTGATGACTTGGTTCATACTTTGAAACACGAGTTTGTGACCAGTCTGCAGAATATGGAACATTATTTCCAAGACTCTCTGCGGGAGATTTTTATTGAATTTTAGAAATTGGAGATCTCTGTGGGAGATCTTTAATTAATTCCTATGTTACCATTAATTTTGCTGCGGGAGATTTTGAATTAATTCCTATGTTACCATTAATTTAGCTGCGGGAGATTTTGAATCTGCTGCTGAGAGTCAGAGAGTAACTCTCTCTCAAATTAAAGTCTCTGTGGGAGAAAAGACTCATTCTGCAGACTGGGTTTGTGATATCTCTCTTTCTGTTCAGAGTAAAATTAATGTAAATGCCCTAAAGAGATTCATTCAAAAACACTTCTTGCTAAGTGAATGTAAATATTAAAATGTAGAAATTAATTCCAAATAGCTAATTGATCTTGGAGAATAATTTTGGTTTATTTACGGAGATTCCAAGCCAAAATTAATATGGAGACCTTGGAATTAATTTAAGATTTATGAGCCTCTGAACAAAGATTCTAAAATGTGGCAAATCACTAATACAGTCTAATTTTTCTTCAGATTCTTTGACCAGAGAGATGCTGAAGATGCAATGGATGCCATGGACGGCAGGAGAATTGATGGGAGGGAACTGAGGGTGCAGATGGCACGTTATGGACGCCCAGAAACACCTCCCTACAGACGCAGACGGAGAAGGTCATTTTTTATTTGTTGATGATGAATAATTTATATAATGAAATAAATGGCATTGTAAAAAGTGAAGTTGAAAATAATACACATTGCTATAAAGTTTCATGAAAAAAAATTGAAACTTAAATTGGGTTAACCTCAAAGGTCCTGTCATTCCTGTGCAAGATTTTTAGAACACTATTTGGACATATTTTAATTCCTAGAAATTATGCATTTAATATATTAAACGAAAATTAGGGTTAAATGGATAAATTGTTGGTTTGGGAGAAATAGTATGAACATAAATGTGACAGATTTCATTCTTTCTAATTCTATGTCAGTATTTCTTGATGTGAGTGTAAAAAAATCCTCAATTTCCTAATATATTCACATCTGTTTTGTTGAAAACAAAAGGTAAAGTTGAGGTTTTCTTGGAGAACACTTCTATGCTCTGTTCAGATTTTTAAAACTCAAGGCAATTATTTTGACAATCTTAACAGATTCCTGTGTAAAGTAGTTCTCTTCAGTTATGAATTCCTTTTACGATTATGAACCAATTTCTTCGGTCATATAAAAATATGGATCTGACCAATAATACGGAACTTACTCGATGTCTCTAACCCCCAACATCTTATTTTTGACAGGTCTCGCTCAGGTTCACGTGGCCGCCGTTCTTATCGTCGCTCTCGTTCAAAGTCTCGCTCCAGGAGCAGGTCCAGATCTCGCAGGAGGTATTCCAGATCCAGGTATCATAGAGTTGGAAGTGTTTCAATTGCATTAAAATAAGTGTTTGACTTTTCACTGCTATTTACTAACAAGTTGCATTCTTTTGCGCCCTGAACTCTCATCAATTTAGTCTATGAAAGTGAAATGCTTTATTTTAATTGATATTGGATTAGACTTTCATCAATATTTTTTCCTGTAATCATTACTTCTTTTTCTGATATATTATTTACTTTAAATGATTTTGACATTCTTTCTGCTGTGTAAACATGAATACTCAGTTAGTACCATAAATTATTAATAGAAAAGCTCTGAAAACGTTTTTCTTGATCTTGCAGATTTGGTCCATTTTAAGCATTTTCAAACTCTCAAATTGTTAATTTTAATTAGATAAAGATGCTAATAATATTCCATTAGGGATGAACCCTACAGAAATTGAGAGCTGCTGTTAACTAGTGTAGCCTTAATAGAAATTAGAATCAATTTTAATTTCTTTGCTTTATTTGTTAATTTTTTTTTCTTTCAGGAGTCATAGTGGCAGCAAGAGTCGTTCTCGCTCCAGATCTCACTCCAGAGCCCGTGTTTCAGATGACAGGGATAGGTGAGAGGGGTTCAACTTTCTTTAGAAAATGTACATTTTACTCTTATGTTGTCATTAGAAAACTGAGCCTAGCTTATCATACCTATGGAATGAAGATTAAAAGACCATTTTTAAAAGCAAACTTTAAATATGTAGCTACTTTGGGTTCTTATTCACATATTTATAATCTTCCTATAGGGAAAGTTGTGAATTATCGTTCTCTTCCACATCTTCGGTCAAAGCTATAACAAAGCAAAGTTTTATATTCAATGGTATCCATGGACATCATGAATACCATTGAGAATATAATGATTATTATTAAATCATTTCTTTTTATGACTCAAAATGTGAAACTGACTCATTACTCACAATCCCTATGAATTTGTTTTCACCACTCTATTTTTCCTATTCAAACTACATTGATTATATTATAACTTTTTCCATTGATATTAACTTTAGTTTTTTTCCTTTTTCAGGGACGCAGGCAGCAAGTCCCCCTCACGCGCTGATGCTTATTCTGACCGAAGAGAAGGCAATGGACACGCTGAGTCGGAGAAACGCCGGTCAAGAAGTTACTCCAAGTCACGATCTCGATCAAGGTAGCAAAGGTTTTTATCTAAGACTGTCTTCTCCATTAAAATGAGAACTTATTATGCCATTAGCAATAATAGATAACTTGTTTACTACAGGAGAACTCCTCTATAGTGATTGTACAGTTCTGGTTTGAGAATTAGCCTCTATAGTGAACAAGTTTTCTTTAGTCTGCCATGAAATGGATATTAATTTTAGAAAATTGATGCTATTAATTGCGAACTAAGTAAAAATTTGTTCACTATACTAGCTAGTTCTCTTATTCAGGACTGTACTTTCACTATAGAGGAGTTCTTCTGTATTTGGCTTTTTCTCAAAGATTTATGTTTTTTAGGCTCACCTCTCTGTCAATTAAGTATCTTCTTGCCTGTAGTACTTAGTTTCTTTTCTAAACTAAAGACATTATCAACGTAGAGTGAACTTTGTATAGCTACAAAAAGTCGTGAGTTGTCGGTCGGTACCACATCGTAAGAAAAACTATATAGTAATTATTCTAATTTTATTTTAATTGCTATCCATGATACCTGCGGAAATCATGGATACCAATTGAAATAATAAAAGTAAAATAATAATTATGTAGCTTTTTCTTACGGGTCTGAAAATATGAAATCGTCCGAAAAATCAAAACTAACCCCTATGACTTAAGTCAATACTTCAAATGTTCTTCTTTCAGAACCTATGACTTAAGTCAATACTTCAAATGTTCTTCTTTCAGAACCTATGACTTCAGTCAATACTTCAAATGTTCTTCTTTCAGAACCTATGACTTAAGTCAATACTTCAAATGTTCTTCTTTCAGAACCTATGACTCAAGTCAATACTCAATTGTTCTTCTTTCAGAACCTATGACTCAAGTCAATACTTCAAATGTTCTTCTTTCAGATCTCAAGACTGAGCTGCTATCGGAAGACTGAAGAGAGCATGTTTATTTTTAGTGTTTGCAGTCTCCGTTAGGTGTCCAGCTGCTGATATTGCGGTAATGGACAGGTAAAACTCAACCCTTTAGTTCAAAACTGGTCCTTTTCTTTCATTTCACTCTTTCTGTAACATTGTAAAGTAATTTTTATTCATTTTATATTAAAAATAAAGACCTACTGGTAAATATTTCAATGGACCCGAATGAGTATTCGATATTATTTATCATGACTCCATTCAGAATTTTTCTCTGTTCAGTTAGCCAGTTTTAGAATCAATATTAGCAATTAAAATCACTGTCTTATTTATTCCTCCCAGCTTTGAAATAAAACACTCTGTCCCACAAAAAACTCACTCCTGTTCTCTCTTAATAATGTCATTTGTTTCTGAAACAGAATCTGCTGCTGGCTGAGCAGGGCAGAGTATTTGCTGTTAGACTGTGACAGACAGACAGACTACTGAATGACCCCTAGCTTCTCACAATAGCAACACAATAATAAAAACTAGCGGGTAATGAAAAGTCATTTCAAGTGTAATGTGTCTTTACGTACTTCTGTGACCACTCAACGTTATAATATTGGTAGTGGTGTAAAAAAATACTTCTGCCAATATTACAAACACGAGTATTTGAACTGTGAAAAGACCTTCTTCACTGATGTATTTTCAATAAAGTTCCTTCCTGTCTTGAACCTTCAAACATAGATGTGATGTTTATATAAAATCAATTCAGAGATATTTTACACGTCAAATCATTATCTGTGATACCGATCAAGCAAAATTTGTATCTTTGATACTGATGGAACAAAATTTATACTATGATACTAATGAAACCTAGAATTGTATTTGAATAGTTTTTGTCACTTTCCTCTCTGTTTGATGTATTCAGTTGGTTAAGGACTTGCATCCCATGACTATGACAGTGACAGGATCCTCTCGGTGGCGGGTTGGAGAGCTGTTAGGGGCCTGCTGTAGTGAAAGCAGTTATTGAAAGGAGGTGGTGTTGGTGGTGGTAGCGGACTGCCGAGTAGACTATGGTACGATTACCTTTGTGTAAATCAGTTAGGTTTTTCTTAGAGGCTCTTCAACGTTTTGACATGTCTGAACACGTTTTGACATGTCTGAACATGTTTTGACATGTCTGAACATGTTTTGACATGTCTGAACATGTTTTGACAAGTCTGAACATGTTTTAGCGTTTTCCAAGACCTAATCATTGAATATTGATCACATATACTCTGACTGTGTACCTCTACAGTGATTTCTAATCTTGTTTTTACGTCACAAGGAGCTGTAATATGCTGAGGTGTAAATGCTGGCAGTTATTTGCTGACTGCTGGTAAAGGCTGGCAGTTTTGTGCTGGTAAAGGCTGTTTGTGTGCTGTTCTTGTGACCAGATCTGGCAGCTGTCTACTGCTGACCAGATACGTAAGTCGCAGGCAACAGTAAAAACACTAAATTATCTCTATTTTTATATAAAGACCGGAAATTATCTGAGCTGAACTAAAATATGATCATTTCCTACACGTTGAATTTCAAAACCTAAACCTCTATATTTGAATTCTTGATAGTGGGTAAATCATGTGCATTTAAATTTCAAATTATAACTCAAAAAGCTTGTGAATGAGACCCTGAATGTATATCTTAAATTGAAATGTGTCTAACAAATACCGGCTGTCACTTGATTTTTTAGAGCGTGAACTTTATAATTTCATTCGTATTTCAGGTCAATCAAATTCTACAAGCTATTAGATTTTTTATTTGGTAGATTTCATTCACTATCACCTCTTCATTTTCCTCTTCTATTCGTGAGTGCAGCCACTGGTGCTTGTGTCCCTCCTTTTGGTCACATTCCTTGCCCCTTGGTAAGTGACTGCAATCACGGAGTAGCTTTTCTGCATCCATGTGCTTTGTCACTGACTTTGTTCATGGAGCTTATTTCCTTTCTGACTGCTTCATCCAGTCCCTTGTATTTAATTTCCTTTTGACATTTGGCCCTTGGTTCAAAAGCAGACGTTAACCAATACTAATATTAATTATAAAAAATGTAATAGCTTGCAAATGGTACATTCATTATGTGATTAAAACAAAAATAGCCTTAAAGATAAACTTACAACCGTAAATCTTAAAATATCGATCCCATACCAATATAAAATATGTTCTCAAAGTCATGATCTTCATAGATGAAAGACTAATTTAAGGTTGTCCAAACTACTCACGAGAAAAGTGAATATGTGCTCTCCTTTGATATAAGAGGATCTGGATGATGAATTCTGCTCTGCAACAACAATGTCTAAAAGTCTGATGGAATTGCGGTAATGAATCAATTATGTTATGGTGGTACCTCTAACATTCGCAATTATAAGGTTACTAATGGTGCGTTCCCGTGCTGAAGAACTCTAAGGACGTTCCTCAGTTTTACGAGAACCAACAATTTCCCGTGACGAAGAACGTTCGTCAAGTTCGTGGAACTCGACGACACTGTAGATAGTATGTCGAGCTGTCCCTCTTGGCAGCCGTGACGTCACAAACGTAAAAGGCGGGAGAAACGCCTGTTCTTATTTGTAAATTAATAAAATTGATAATGGACATAATATTACATGTTTTGAGATTAATTGAACGGTTTAAACCTACCAAACCAAATTAGATTAGTGTTAATATCCCTAATTAATTAGGGATATTAATTCCTAAACCACGGAATCGTACACATTGAAGTGGTTGCACGGGAACGCTAACCAAGGGACCGTACTTCGTACCTTGAAGGAACGTACTTCGAGTTCTTCAGCACAGGAAATCACCATAACTCATCGATTGGCTGTGGAAATTGACCAATAAGTAAAAAGGGGGTGTGTCTGCATCTGCAATACCCCCCCCCCCCTGCCAGGTCAAGAAACAATCATGAGTTGTGCAGTACAACCAACTAGCGGATACAATAAACTTCATTACAGCCTTCAATGTTGAGTTTCAAAGTTCTTACTATCTTGAAAGAAATTCAACTAAACTCTTAACTATATGCAAGGAGGAGGAGCCAATATGAGGCGGGAACCTAACTGTTTATTAGTTAGTGATGGCTCCTCCTCCTTTCCGACAATATCTCAAAAACATTATGCGCTCTTTACTATATTTCTAAACTGAAGAAACTTACCCTTTTTGGACACATTGGATGCTTATTATCGGTCCCAAAGTAACGGATGGAAATTTCCAATGAGTATCATAAATTAATTTTTGTTTACAATCAAAGTAGATTCATTGAGTAGATGTAACTGGTATTCACTCACACCTAGCTAGCTACATAGTTTATAATAATGCTCATTGGATATTTTTCTTCCGGTAATTAGTGAAATTCCATCAGGTAATTGATTCATTACCGTAGTAAGTTAAACAGGTAACTATCTGCTGTTTGTTGAGGATTTCTTTGTCAGGTAAGTAAACTATTTAATTGATGACAAAGTCCATCTTTTTATAATTTGACTGAAATTGGTAAAAATTTTACTCCTACATTGTCAATAATTCTTTTTTCATTTCAAATTATATAATTACGCCATCTAGCGGTGAAAACGTCAATCTCCGTGCGTGCGTTTGTCACCTTTGTGTTCATAATATTAGTCACCAAATCTGTAGCAACGCCATCTAGCGGTACAACTGACTGTTTCACTTTATCAAAATGCATATTTTTTAGAATGTGTCCAAATGATGTTACAAAAATTGACTACGAATTGAATTGATTTAGAACATCAAGGTTAAAATTCAGTTTTCATTTTCTTTCTAATATTTTAAAGTGGAGTTTACTTCATATAAAGTGGATCATCGTAGCTATTATTTCTTATTTAATATATCCGACACAAGGAATTTTATGAAAATTCAGAAATGCAGAGCTAAATTGTTACGGGAGGATGAATTTGTTTATATTTTTTAGCTTTGTATTGTGTGAATTTTGTGATGAAGATTTGAATAAAAGACTAAAAAAAACATTTAATTTTTTTTATCCTTCTTCCTGCAGTGATGTTTCCACAGTAGAAGTCCTCTGAAAATTGTAAACTAATTATGTTAATTTTAAATTGATGATTATGAATTATTTACAATGCTTTAGGGAAGATTAGAATGGTTTTATTCTAAATCGGAATTTTTTAAATTTTCTTCAGCTAATTTTTTGTCAGTCTGTTTCTTCAAAGTCTCTTGTATTTACTTTCCATTTTCTTGTGAAACATAGAAAAATTATATTACCATTATGCTAATTTGAATAAATGGATACATAGACCACTATTTCAATTAAAGTGGAAAAGTTACTAAGGAAAATCAGGCATCATCGGGTTAGAAATAAAATATAATTTTTACATTTCAATTAGTATCCGTGATACCTACCTTGGCTTTCTATTTGGTATCCTTGATACCTGCAGGTAACATAGATACCAATTAAAATGTCAAATTGTTTATTTTCCCCTATGTGATCGAAAATGTGGAACTGTTCGATATCTCTTAACTAACCCCACCTATCCTTTGCCAGTGTAAGATTTATTTTAGCGGTAATACGATCACTTGATCGATAAATCTACGTCGGAACCAAACGTCAACTTGTAGCGCTTTGGGAATTTTCCATCACGTGGTGCAAGCAGAGAACCAAGTACGTGCAGTTCATACTTAGTCCAATGCAGCTAGTGTGCAGTAGTTTTTATAGTCTGATAATATCTAGAAAGTACACATAGGTAATGGCTAATCTTTGATAAAAGTGATTTAAAAGCTCTTTTTAATATTAACTTTTATAGCAACGCCCCTAACTCGTTGTTTCAAGTAAAATAGATCAGACTCTTTCAATGCAATTGTCAAGGATTATTTAGACTTGATTAATGTTTGTTTATATTAGTACACCAGTTTAGATAGTAATGAAACGTACACGAACGTGTGTGTGTACGTAATGGTGCCATATGTACGCAGAGTACTGTAACGTGTATGTTTCTTTATATAGAAATCATTGTGGTATCGCCCGTTCTGTGGGAAGGTGTGTGTTGAAATTACTCTCCTGATATCAGTGGTTCTTGTGTGAAATAGTAATTGTCATTGCTATATTGTTCTTTCATTTGAAGCCAAATAATATCTAGTAAGTACTGTGAAAGTGTTTCCAATAATTTCGACTTTTTTCTCATCATTGTTAGTGCCAAAGCAAGTCCGAATTTTTAGCGGCAATTTGTCCCTAGTGACCCCTGTCGTCTGCACTTTTAAGTAATACCTATTTCTAGCACTTTTGACATTATTTATAATTTAAATTATTATTGTCTGAAGAATTAGTTATCATTATTTATTGTCTGAAGCATTGGTTATCAATTTATCATTATTTCTATTTGTCTGAACTTCTGAAGCATTGGTTAACATTACATTATTTATCATTGTCTGAAGCATTGGTTAGCATTATTACATTTATCATTGTCTGAAGCATTGGTTATCTCAATTTATAATAATTTATCATTGTCTGAACTTCTGAAGCATTGGTTATCATTATTTCTAATTGTCTGAAGCATTGGTTATCATTATTTCTAATTGTCTGAAGCATTGGTTATCATTATTTCTAATTGTCTGAAGCATTGGTTATCATTATTTCTAATTGTCTGAAGCATTGGTTATCATTATTTCTAATTATCTGAAGCATTGGTTATCATTATTTCTAATTGTCTGAAGCATTGGTTATCATTATTTCTAATTGTCCGAAGCATTGGTTATCATTAAAGATTGTCTTTATTCAAAATCATTTCTTCTGTTTCTTATCATGTTTTAAATATTGAGAGCTTTTTTAATAAGATATATAGCTTTTATATTTTCAATAGAGTAATAACAGGTTGGTACTTGGTGGTGTGACGAAAGTCACGTACGTAACTTGTGTCTATGGCACTTCATGCTGTAAAAAATTAGTGAAATAATGTATCCTAATCATATTTCCTACTCCTAATCACTCGGTAATAGTTAGTAATTTATAGCTAGTTAAGATTGAATATTCAAGTAATGAATAGAATCGATTTATCTCAAATATAATGAGATGAAAAATATGGTGTGAAAAAATAGAAAATCATATTTTTTGTTTAGGTAGCTATATTAAGAACTTTATTGTACAAAATTTGAAAAATACAGTATGCCATATTGAACTTGAAAAATTGTATTTCTAATCAAATTTTTTTTTACAAAAATAAATTTTTTTAAAGAAATTTTGAAAATATTTTTTCTAAAATTTTCCCACTAGGCATGATGTGTGCATTCATGACTCCCGTGCTCAAAAATGACTGGGAGTTGTTTGACAACAAACAGAACAAATCTACTACCAAGGGCAGACTGAACTCGTCAGCTTCAGCACCGCAACTAATGGTGAGTAGCTCTGTAACAGTCACTGTGTGTTTGTTATGGTGAGTAGCTCTGTAACAGTCACTGTGTGTTTGTTGTGGTGAGTAGCTCTATAACAGTCACTGTGTGTTTGTTGTGGTGAGTAGCTCTGTAACAGTCACTGTGTGTTTGTTGTGGTGAGTAGCTCTGTAACAGTCACTGTGTGTTTGTTATGGTGAGTAGCTCTGTGACAGTCACTGTGTGTTTGTTATGGTGAGTAGCTCTGTGACAGTCACTGTGTGTTTGTTATGGTGAGTAGCTCTGTAACAGTCACTGTGTGTTTGTTGTGGTGAGTAGCTCTATAACAGTCACTGTGTGTTTGTTATGGTGAGTAGCTCTGTGACAGTCACTGTGTGTTTGTTATGGTGAGTAGCTCTGTAACAGTCACTGTGTGTTTGTTGTGGTGAGTAGCTCTATAACAGTCACTGTGTGTTTGTTATGGTGAGTAGCTCTGTAACAGTCACTGTGTGTTTGTTGTGGTGAGTAGCTCTGTAACAGTCACTGTGTGTTTGTTATGGTGAGTAGCTCTGTAACAGTCACTGTGTGTTTGTTGTGGTGAGTAGCTCTATAACAGTCACTGTGTGTTTGTTGTGGTGAGTAGCTCTATAACAGTCACTGTGTGTTTGTTATGGTGAGTAGCTCTATAAAACACTCTGTGTGTTTGTTAATAGAATTGTATTATGATTACTTTTTAAGAACAGTATTACCAAGAGATAAGATGTTATGGTGGGGTCATAGAAGATTATGTAGGGTCTGTTCTCAATCTTCTGTGTCCCATCGTATTTAAAGGGTGTGAAAAAAAATTAGGATGAATCGTATTTTTCCTCTTAGATTTTGTGTTAGGTAGAATCGTAGGCTTCATTTACTATCACCTCTTCATTTTCCTCTTCTATCCGTGAGTGCAGCCACCGGTGCTTGTGTCCCTTTTTGTCACATTACTTGGTAAGTGACTGCATTCCCGGAGTAGCTTTTCTGCATCAGTGACTGGTGGTAGGTGACATTGTTCATGGAGTCAACTTCCTTTTGACTGCTTCCTAGAGTGCCTTGTATTTATATTAGTTTTGGCATTAGTTATTTAGCATTTTGTTCCTAAGTAGACGTTTAACTCTATAAAAATAATTATACAGTTGTCATATTATCTACATACGGTATAGTGTATATACACTATACCGGCATTTTCATTTCTATTGAGTTCTATTTTCATTGTTTTTTTTCCGGAATGCAAAGATGAGGGAGGCCCTGGCCCTGGTTCTACCCTGTAATAAGGTTCTATCTGTTAATTTTAATCAGTGGTTCTTAAATTTGTTGGTGTTACTGAACCCTAAAAGTTCTATACATAGATTTATTCAACCTACGTAGTTGGTAAAATGAAAATGTTCAATTTTCTCTTCAAAATCAGAACATATGTATATATGTAACTATATACAGTATAACTTCACTATAGTGGACTCCTCTATATTGAAAGTGAATGTAGTGTCCTTAGTAAGAAAATAAGAAGTTACCCAGTATATTTCTTAAACTGATGGCCATTTTATCGCAGACTAAAGAAAGTTTGTTCACTATACGGGGTAGTTCTCTTACTCAGGACTCTATTAGTGCACAAACTTTACCGCGCAATTTTTGTATACGAAATCTCTATATTCATGGAACAAAACCAAACATATATTTCCACAAAAACGTAATGACCAATTCACTGAATCCCAGGTGTTTGAATCAAGTATACTCGTACGCTAACGAACCTTTGCAGTCTATTCGATCTTCACAGTCAATATCAATTTTTAAAATGTATAAATAATATCGAAAATAATTATTACACCAAAAAATGATGCCTTTCCAAATTATTCCTGGTATTTTCAGGGGTTCGAATCCTATTACACTGTTAGGTACATTAGTAAATTAGTGTTTATTATAGTATAGAAGACTGAGTGCTCTATCTAAAGGGCCGTACACACGTAGGGTTTTTGCAGTCTTTCCCTAGACTTTTTGCTAAGCTCCTCCTACTTTTTCCACAAGAATAAAAAAAAAACAATATAGTCATTATTTATTTCCATGCTACCTGCAGGTATCATGGATACCAACTAAAATAAATAATAATAATAATAATAATATAGTTTTTTCTTATTTTCTCGTGGAAAAAGTAGGAGGAGCTTAGCAAAAAGTCTAGTGGAAAGACTTAAAAACCCCTACGTGTGTAGGTCCCTTTACACAGGTTAAGAAGTTTAGAGGTACGCCATAAAAGATATCTGAACTTATATTATATAGGCTTGAAACTTTGGAATGTTATGTTTCTAATTGTGAAGTATGTGTAACTTCTGTAATTCTATTTAATGTATCTTTACTTCATAGTTATTGCCTCTGTTAATCATTTATATTTCTATTAGAAATTATAATATATTGTGTTTAATTATCTATATACATTCTTTACTTTTAAAACGTAAACTATATAATGTACATATTATAATCAATATGCATAATTTTCTACGTGTTTATTTTAATATTTTATATTGCGTCGTTAAATAATCATTTTATGTTTATCTATAATATACAGTTTAAGGTCTATAACCAGTTTGAAAATGTATAACCTGTATTTATATAACCTGTATGGCACTGTTATAAATATAGGGTAAGTTACGAGTTATCGGCCGGTTCCATATTTCCGATCACGTGACTAAGAAATATATAATTTAAAATTAAGAAAAATTAGTTAAATAATGAGTTGCTATTATATACTTTTTTATGATCGATATTGTGGAATTGTGCGATAACTTAACTATTTAAGGATGGAGTCTAAACACATAATAATATTTATTAATATTTATATTTAACTCACACCTAAACTTAAAAAAGTAGCGCCAACTCTCACAGTGAGTTAATTTATACACCAGATACATAGGACTTATAACTCATATTCCCAGTAAAAAACGATGTATTTGTCAGTTTTGATTCGAAGATCATATATCTACTACAATTAAAATAAACGACCTTGATATATTAATTTTAAAAACTGAATTTTAGACTTAGCCAATTATGAATTTCCAGACAGTGCTATATTTTTCTACCACATTTTCTTCAGCTCTATTGTCGTCAAAGTGTATAGCTATTTTAGAAAGCTAAAAATACCTTCAACGTTAATAGCTTAGTATGGTAGAACTCCTCTATAGTGAACAAATTTAATTTATTCTGCCAAAGTAAATTAGTTCACTATAGAGGCTACTTCCTTAATCAGGACTCTACATTCACTATAGAGGCTACTTCCTTAATCAGGACTCTACATTCACTATAGAGGATTTGGTTCTACGTAAATTGCTCGAAAACAATTGCTCGAAAGACAATTGCTCGAATGAACAATTGATCGAATGAACAAAATTGCTCGAATTATAAAATTGCACAGTTTTCGATTTTATAAAAGTCAGTTATTCATGAAGTGGAGCTGCACCTAACAATCCTTGTTTCTTTTTAGTAATTGATCATTAATCATTCTATAAATGATTTTAATTATTACTCATTCTGCATAATCTTTTTTAGACCGTTTGTGTCATCTTGTATGTAACATGTGAATTGGAATCATGTGGTGAATCACTACTATTCATGTTTTTTTTTTATCATAAAACCCGAAAAAAATTGTAGATTTATTAAAACTCTGCCATAACTTTGAGTTATTTCACCTATTAAGGTACCGCATACAGATAGGCTAGTAATAAATTAATTAAAGATTATGCAGAATGAGTAATAATAAAAATAATTTATAGAATGATTAATGATCAATTACTAAAAAGAAACGAGGATTGTTAGGTGCAGCTCCACTTCATGAATAACTGACTTTTATAAAATCAAAAACTATGCAATTTTATAATTCAAGCAATTTTATTCATTCGAGCAATTTTGTTCATTCAAGCAATTGTTCGTTCGAGCAGTTGTCTTTCGAGCAATTGTTCATTCGTTCGAGCAATTGTCTTTCGATCAATTGTTCATTCGAGCAATTGTCTTTCGATCAATTTAACGGCTACCAGAGGATTTTTACTGTAGTAGCTACTCTATAATAAATAATACCATAAATTAATAATGATTATGGAAGTCCCGTTTAATACAATCTATTTAACGAGCTTTATAATTGTATACATGTACAGCTATATTTAAGCAATTTAATTACTCTCTTAGACAGTAATTAAAGCTAATAAATGAATAAGGTAATTAACTATAGTCTAAAGATAATATTAATATTGAGTTCATCGGTCTCAGGTGTCATACTTTCTAATAATTATTTAATGACTGTATGTAATGATTAGGGTTGTGACAATATGCTCTTAAAACTATAGATCCCAAAAATATCATAGATGAGACGAGATAAAATGGTATCGAATACTATATACCGCTGGTGTAGAACCATTCAATTCTCTTTAATTCTCTCCGTCTATAATATTCTCGGGATCTATAGTTTTAAGAGCATATTGTCCCAACCCTGGTAATGATGTTTATATTTTATTGTTTCTAAGTAATAATTTAAAATCCATTAACCATACATAATTGTAATACTTAATTGTATTTAAAAGATAGTAAATTACAATGTGTTATGGATATATAATGGACAACATAATGTTAATATGAAGTGCGTAGCTATATGTGAACATAATTCTTACCTGTTCATTATTATTCTGAACAGGTAACAGATACTCTAGACTTTGGTCTGTTTGTTTTTATAGTGTAACTATACATTATACTATGAAGTACACACTATAGTGTAACTATACATTATACTATGAAGTACACACTATAGTGTAACTATACATTATACTATGAAGTACACATTATAGTGTAACTATACATTATACTATGAAGTACACATTATAGTGTAACTATACATTATACTATGAAGTACACATTATAGTGTAACTATACATTATACTATGAAGTACACACTATAGTGTAACTATACATTATACTATGAAGTACACACTATAGTGTAACTATACATTATACTATGAAGTACACACTATAGTGTAACTATACATTATACTATGAAGTACACATTATAGTGTAACTATACATTATACTATGAAGTACACACTATAGTGTAACTATACATTATACTATGAAGTACACACTATAGTGTAACTATACATTATACTATGAAGTACACACTATAGTGTAACTATACATTATACTATGAAGTACACACTATAGTGTAACTATACATTATACTATGAAGTACACACTATAGTGTAACTATACATTATACTATGAAGTACACATTATAGTGTACAAAGTTACCTTGGAGAATATTATGCATTAGCAAATTCAACTGAAAGACAAAGTTCAACTTTGTTCATAGAGCCACTTTCTAGTCTGACTGCTTCTTCAGAGTCTCTTGTACAATTAGTTAATCTTTGGCGCCCTTAATTTATATTTATTTAAATTTTTTATCATTCAATTATTATTTCAATTAATTATTATTCAATTCCTTTTTTATAGATGTTGAATTCATACATTAGTGTAGTCCAATAAATATAAATAGCGTATATGAAGTTATAAAATGGAGTGATATCATATATGCATTAAATAGCTACACTTTAGTCTACAAATACAGAGTAATTAAATAGTCGAATTCAGCCTATAATGGCCTATATAACTCTTCCTATAAATTAAGGGTATTAAATATCCCTATTTACACTATAATCCTTCCCTATAAATTAATGGTAAGCGATTTATGTATATTTATAATGTACTGTGTATCCTATTTACACGCAGAGGGTCAATAGGTTCGATATTGTAGTTAATTTAGATTCAATTTGAACCTTACGGACAATCAATGCAATAATATTAGTTACTATCGTACATAACTAATTACGACTAACTGTTCACGGAAAATATTATCAATGTTCTTTGAACAGCAGTTAGGGATTGTTTTCCTGAAAACATTCTAGGAAACGGTAATTAACAAAGTACTATTAGGGAAAAGAGTCACTGTGATGATGTACTATCAGAGAAAAGAGTCACTGTGATGATGTACTATCAGAGAAAAGAGTCACTGTGATGATGTACTATCAGAGAAAAGAGTCACTGTGATGATGTACTATCAGAGAAAAGAGTCACTGTGATGATGTACTACCAGAGAAAAGAGTCACTGTGATGATGTACTACCAGAGAAAAGAGAGTCACTGTGATGATGTACTATCAGAGAAAAGAGTCACTGTAATGATGTACTATCAGAGAAAAGAGTCACTGTGATGATGTACTGTCAGAGAAAAGAGTCACTGTGATGATGTACTATCAGAGAAAAGAGTCACTGTGATGATGTACTATCAGGGAAAAGAGTCACTGTGATAATGTACTATCAGAGAAAAGAGTCACTGTGATGATATACTATCAGAGAAAAGAGTCACTGTAATGATGTACTATCAGAGAAAAGAGTCACTGTGATAATGTACTATCAGAGAAAAGAGTCACTGTGATGATATACTATCAGAGAAAAGAGTCACTGTGATGATGTACTATCAGAGAAAAGAGTCACTGTGATGATGTACTATCAGAGAAAAGAGTCACTGTGATGATGTACTATCAGAGAAAAGAGTCACTGTGATGATGTACTACCAGAGAAAAGAGTCACTGTGATGATGTACTACCAGAGAAAAGAGTCACTGTGATGATGTACTATCAGAGAAAAGAGTCACTGTGATGATGTACTGTCAGAGAAAAGAGTCACTGTGATGATGTACTATCAGAGAAAAGAGTCACTGTGATGATGTACTATCAGGGAAAAGAGTCACTGTGATAATGTACTATCAGAGAAAAGAGTCACTGTGATGATATACTATCAGAGAAAAGAGTCACTGTAATGATGTACTATCAGAGAAAAGAGTCACTGTGATAATGTACTATCAGAGAAAAGAGTCACTGTGATGATATACTATCAGAGAAAAGAGTCACTGTGATGATGTACTATCAGAGAAAAGAGTCACTGTGATGATGTACTATCAGAGAAAAGAGTCACTGTGATGATATACTATCAGAGAAAAGAGTCACTGTGATGATGTACTATCAGAGAAAAGAGTCACTGTGATGATGTACTATCAGAGAAAAGAGTCACTGTGATGATGTACTATCAGAGAAAAGAGTCACTGTGATGATGTACTATCAGAGAAAAGAGTCACTGTGGTGATGTACTATCAGAGAAAAGAGTCACTGTGATGATGTACTATCAGAGAAAAGAGTCACTGTGATGATGTACTATCAGAGAAAAGAGTCACTGTGATGATGTACTACCGGAGAAAAGAGTCACTGTGATTATGTATTATCAGAGAAAAGAGTCACTGTGATGATGTACTATCAGAGAAAAGAGTCACTGTGATGATGTACTATCAGAGAAAAGAGTCACTGTGATGATGTACTATCAGAGAAAAGAGTCACTGTGATGATATACTATCAGAGAAAAGAGTCACTGTGATGATGTACTATCAGAGAAAAGAGTCACTGTGATGATGTACTATCAGAGAAAAGAGTCACTGTGATGATGTACTATCAGAGAAAAGAGTCACTGTGATGATGTACTATCAGAGAAAAGAGTCACTGTGGTGATGTACTATCAGAGAAAAGAGTCACTGTGATGATGTACTATCAGAGAAAAGAGTCACTGTGATGATGTACTATCAGAGAAAAGAGTCACTGTGATGATGTACTACCGGAGAAAAGAGTCACTGTGATTATGTATTATCAGAGAAAAGAGTCACTGTGATGATGTACTATCAGAGAAAAGAGTCACTGTGGTGATGTACTATCAGAGAAAAGAGTCACTGTGATGATGTACTATCAGAGAAAAGAGTCACTGTGATGATGTACTATCAGAGAAAAGAGTCACTGTGATGATGTACTATCGGAGAAAAGAGTCACTGTGATGATGTACTATCAGAGAAAAGAGTCACTGTGATGATGTACTATCGGAGAAAAGAGTCACTGTGATGATGTACTATCAGAGAAAAGAGTCACTGTGATAATGTACTATCAGAGAAAAGAGTCACTGTGTTGATGTACTATCAGAGAAAAGAGTCACTGTGATGATGTACTATCAGAGAAAAGAGTCACTGTGATGATGTACTATCAGAGAAAAGAGTCCCTTATATTTTTTCTCTTGACTGTACGTGTGTCATTACTTTCTCTTACAGTTCATGTTAATTATTTATTTATTTATTTTTGTTCACAAAGGTGTCTTTGTTTGGTTTTATTCACCTTCACTGTGTTCGTTTCCGTGTTAATGATCTGTTAAACTGACTACGACTAGCAGAGTGTTCGTATGGATCATATATTTTTATTTCATTCATTCATACATTAATTTATGAATTAATATTATTCATACAAGCCCCCAGGGGCTCTATCCTGAAGCTGTCTGTGGTGAATGGAAAAGAAGGGGGGTGGCGTCCCTTGGGCCCCGAACTGTTGTAATTTGGATTATGGATTGTTTTTTTTCATTTTTACCATGTTTATCATTTTTTTAACGCTACTTGCAGTTTTAGAGGATAGCGCTAGGGTTATGCTCTTCAACTATGAGGTCTTAGATTTTTGTGTTAGGTAGACTCGTAGGCTTCATTTACTTTCACCTCTTCATTTTCCTCTTCCATCCGTGAGTGCAGCCACCGGTGCTTGTGTCCCGTTTCGTCACATTCCTTGGTAAGTGACTGCATTCACGGAGTAGCTTTTCTGCATCCATGAGCATTGTCACCGACGGTGGTAGGTGACTTTGTTCATGGAGTAGCTTTACTGCATTCATGAGCATTGTCACTGACTGGTGGTAGGTGACTTTGTTCATGGAGTAGCTTTACTACATCCATGAGCATTGTCACTGACTGGTGGTAGGTGACTTTGTTCATGGAGTAGCTTTACTACATCCATGAGCATTGTCACTGACTGGTGGTAGGTGACGTTGTTCATGGAGTAGCTTTACTGCATCCATGAGCATTGTCACTGACTGGTGGTAGGTGACTTTGTTCATGGAGTAGCTTTACTACATCCATGAGCATTGTCACTGACTGGTGGTAGGTGACTTTGTTTATGGAGTAGCTTTTCTGCATTCATGAGCATTGTCACTGACTGGTGGTAGGTGACGTTGTTCATGGAGTAGCTTTACTGCATCCATGAGCATTGTCACTGACTGGTGGTAGGTGACGTTGTTCATGGAGTAGCTTTACTGCATCCATGAGCATTGTCACTGACTGGTGGTAGGTGACGTTGTTCATGGAGTAGCTTTACTGCATCCATGAGCATTGTCACTGACTGGTGGTAGGTGACGTTGTTCATGGAGTAGCTTTACTGCATCCATGAGCATTGTCACTGACTGGTGGTAGGTGACTTTGTTCATGGAGTAGCTTTACTGCATCCATGAGCATTGTCACTGACTGGTGGTAGGTGACTTTGTTCATGGAGTAGCTTTACTGCATCCATGAGCATTGTCACTGACTGGTGGTAGGTGACTTTGTTCATGGAGTAGCTTTACTGCATCCATGAGCATTGTCACTGACTGGTGGTAGGTGACTTTGTTCATGGAGCCACTTTCCTTTCTGACTGCTTCTTCTATTCCATTGTACTTTTAACGTCAGCGATATGGCTATGGTTTCGAAGCAGACGTTCAACACCTAATAAGATTATTTGTTCTAATACATGAACTAAGTACATACTCTTAAGTCTATACATTACTTACTATTCATCATACACTAGGTACCACAATGTGTTCATACACTAATGTATGATGCAGACTTTTCATTCATTTCACCTTGAGATGTATGACAGTGTATGTAGGTCACCATATGGTTAAGTGAATTCATTCTATGATGGTTGAGGCCAAATAAATGTTTAACAAACAAACTATACATTAATAAAATTAAAATAGATTTTATATTAATTACTTATAGCTACCTCTTTTATTCGATTTATTGAAAAATATACATGTATCTTTCGAGATGATATTTATTTTTAATAATAATGAAAATATATTTAATGAAAAGTTGAGTTTAAACAACCTCATAATAATAAATGAAAAGTGTAAAAAAATATATTGTTTTTATTTATATTTAGTAGCTAGCTACAAGTACTAAATTTGTTCTAACAATTTCTTAGTTTTATTTATATCGTTTTTTTACAGAATAAAATATTTTTTGTAGAATAAAAAGAAATAATAAACATTACATAGGTTCACTAGGATGGCAATATTATTTGTTGCTATTTTCATTGCCTGTGCATGACTTTGCATAATTTATAGTTTGTTATTGGTTCAGTGTGCAGATTTTCTCCCATTGGAGAATGATAGAATATTAATGTTTATTTATGAATCTTCCATCAACAAGTTTTAACTTGGGTAAAGGCATAACTCTTAAATACATTAATAAAATTTAGAGATTATTATTTATAAATATTAATTGTAGAAAATAAGCAGTCTCACTTGCATTCTTTCTATGACTTTGTTCATGGAGCCACTTTCCTTTCTGACTGCTTCTTCCAGTCCCGTGTACTCAATCTCACCGTTATAGCATCCACTTTCCGACAACTGCACGTTGCCCTACTTACGTTATCGGTACAAACGTTTGTGTCGATATCTCAATCACGCTGGCGTGATATTGCGTCATTTTCCGGGCGCCGCGTAGACGAGATAAGCTTTAGATAAGAACTGATAAGGAATACGAAGGTGATTAATTAGCACCTTCACGAAACTAGTTAAGATCCGGTAATTATTAAACAGTTTCTTAGTGTTGAATAATTTTTCACATTAATTAATGGTTCATATTTTAATGTAGATATAAACTAATTTATAGAATTTAAATTAATTATAATACAACCATTTCGTCCCGTGATGTAGTTTGCTGTAAAGTACGTGAAAAAGTTGTAAATAATGTATAAAAATGTAAAACATCTAAAAAAACATTTGCAAAACTCTAAAAAAAATCCACGTGATAATTATCATGTGTTATTATTGGTCTTTAAATTTGATCAGTAATTCATTCATGTAATTAATATTATTATCTTATAATCAGTACAACACTGTATAACGATTAGATATAAGATTTATAATTAGTATATAGATAACCTTATCTACACTTGCATTCTTACTATGACTTTGTTCATGGAGCTACTTTCCTTCCTGTCTGCTTCTTCAGTCCCTTGTATTTAATTATTTTTTTGACATCAGAGATATGGCCTTTGGTTCCGAAGCAAAAGTTAAACCCCTACTAAATTATATTAATTTTGACTTTAATAATCATTACATATTTAATAATCATAATATTTTTGATAATCAATATATCTTATAAAATAATTAGTCAGATTTTAGAAAATATATCACTAATTTAATTATATTGATTCCATTGAAAAACATACTCATTAATGTTTAATTCTCCTTCCTATTTTGTCCCATTCTATTCTAGCAGTTTCACCGCCGCGTTTGCACTGCCCTGTTTACACATCTTCAATTAGTCACTGTTAAATGAATGGCAAGCGGTAGAACCGCTAGTATAGACTGGTAGCGGTAGAACCGCTAGTGTAGACTGGTAGCGGTAGAACCGCTAGTATAGCCTGGTAGCGGTAGAACCGCTAGTGTAGACTGCAAACTTGCTCTCCAGGTGCAAACTGGGCGGTGAAAACGCGGCGTTCTATCAGCTACTTTAGATAACTTAATCTTTCCCATTTCATATGGCCACTGTTATTTTAACAGTCGTTGTTATCGTTGTTGTTGTTGTTGTTTCAGACGAGAGAACAAAAGCTGCAGCGTCTGAGGGAAATACAGGAGACGAGGAGATTGCTGCTACAGGGCAAAGATTCTAAAAAGAACAGAAAGGAGAGGAGTAACAGTTGTTCAGGTGAGTGAAACTCATAGTCACAGTCTCCTCTGTAATGAGCTACCCTCTATAATGAATATCATGTTTAGTTAGAGTTCTGAGTAACGAAGTAGCCTCTATATATAATGAACCATTTTGATTAGTAGAGTCCTGAGTTATGGAGTAGCCTCTATAATAATAATAAATTTGCTTTTGTCTGCCATAAAGTGGCCATCAGTTTTAGAAAAATTATGGCCATTCATGGAAGACTAAAGAAAATTTGTTCGCCATAGAAGTTAAAAAACACAAAATAAATCAATTACTTTTTAACCTAAACTAAAGTTGTATTATGTATTTCTTTTTCGCAATAATTCTGACAGACATGTTTTTCCAGCAGTAACTGACAGCAGAGGCTACCACAGAAACGGTCAATCCTTGTCTGCCAGCAACAGTAGAAATCACCGTAAGTGCTGAAAAAGAATTACCTATTTAGTTCCAAATTTAGCCACCTAGAGTAACTAGCTGATGGCGCCACAGTCGTTTCTATATTTTAATAGGTAGGTACTACCAAGGAAAAGTGTCTCTGTATGACGCTAATTTCTCAGTTTTCTAATTTTTTATTGACTACCTTCAAATTTTATAAATATGTCGTTGTTGTGCTACCATATATAGTGAGGCCAGACTGCTGGAAATAGAGAAGTGTTCTCCAAGAAATCCTCTATTTTGCCTTCTGTTCTCACCAAAATACTTGCAAATAAAGAAGAATACATGTAATTGTCTTTTTTAATTCACTTCTTACAAATGAACACTGAACAAGTATCATGATTGCTCAAAAAATCACAACCTGAATGTGCCTTTACAACAATGTCATCAATATTCACTAATTCTAGGTACTCTACATTGCATTACAGATTTTTACATTTAAAAATTATTATTCATCGAAAAGAAATATACCAGTAGATAGCAGAGATTCTAAAGAATACACTACAAAGATTATAAATCAAAATTTTACTCGTAACTAAAAAAATAAGTCTATTAAAGGAAAACGTAACCAGTTTTTTCTATTAATTCCTATCTAAATTAATGGGAGCGTAGCGCTTTGTTATGATTTCGGTGATCAGCTGTTCAAACTATAAACGCCAGAATGGTCCGGCCTGATCAACTATAGATGGCCTACGCTAACATTCTGTATAAAGTACAGCTTATAATGTTTAATATATTGAAGACTTTTCAAATTAAATGGATAACAATTCTTTGTAATGATTTTCTTATATTGATTTTAGATCCTATCAATGACTTATTAAATTTTATTAACTTGATACAATCTAAGAAAACTGCATCTGTGATGATTTTATCACAGTTAATTGATAGTGATTTCAAATAAGAAACTTCACTAAACTACAGTGACTCTTTTCCCTGATAGTACATCATCACAGTGACTCTTTTCTCTGATAGTACATCATCACAGTGACTCTTTTCCCTGATAGTACATCATCACAGTGACTCTTTTCTCTGATAGTACATCATCACAGTGACTCTTTTCTCTGATAGTACATCATCACAGTGACTCTTTTCTCTGATAGTACATCATCACTGTGACTCTTTTCCCTGATAGTACATCATCACAGTGACTCTTTTCCCTGATAGTACATCATCACAGTGACTCTTTTCTCTGATAGTACATCATCACAGTGACTCTTTTCTCTGATAGTACATCATCACAGTGACTCTTTTCTCTGATAGTACATCATCACTGTGACTCTTTTCCCTGATAGTACATCATCACAGTGACTCTTTTCTCTGATTGTACATCATCACAGTGACTCTTTTCTCTGATAGTACATCATCACAGTGACTCTTTTCCCTGATAGTACATCATCACAGTGACTCTTTTCTCTGATAGTACATCATCACAGTGACTCTTTTCTCTGATAGTACATCATCACAGTGACTCTTTTCCCTGATAGTACATCATCACAGTGACTCTTTTCTCTGATAGTACATCATCACAGTGACTCTTTTCCCTGATAGTACATCATCACAGTGACTCTTTTCTCTGATAGTACATCATCACAGTGACTCTTTTCTCTGATAGTACATCATCACAGTGACTCTTTTCTCTGATAGTACATCATCACAGTGACTCTTTTCCCTGATAGTACATCATCACAGTGACTCTTTTCTCTGATAGTACATCATCACAGTGACTCTTTTCCCTGATAGTACATCATCACAGTGACTCTTTTCTCTGATAGTACATCATCACAGTGACTCTTTTCTCTGATAGTACATCATCACAGTGACTCTTTTCTCTGATAGTACATCATCACAGTGACTCTTTTCCCTGATAGTACATCATCACAGTGACTCTTTTCTCTGATAGTACATCATCACAGTGACTCTTTTCTCTGATACTACATCATCACAGTGACTCTTTTCTCTGATAGTACATCATCACAGTGACTCTTTTCCCTGATAGTACATCATCACAGTGACTCTTTTCTCTGATAGTACATCATCACAGTGACTCTTTTCTCTGATAGTACATCATCACAGTGACTCTTTTCTCTGATAGTACATCATCACAGTGACTCTTTTCTCTGATAGTACATCATCACAGTGACTCTTTTCTCTGATAGTACATCATCACAGTGACTCTTTTCTCTGATAGTACATCATCACAGTGACTCTTTTCTCTGATAGTACATCATCACAGTGACTCTTTTCTCTGATAGTACATCATCACAGTGACTCTTTTCTCTGATCATATATCTAAAACATTTTAATTGTTATAGAATATTTCTGTATTGTTTTATATATAACGCATTGCATTAATTTAATAGGTTTAAATCTTGGCACGATTTCTCTGTATACGTGCCACTGATGTTCACTTTTATTTATATATTTCAGTATAGATATATAATAGATACATATACTTAATAACCCTGCATATGCTATTCAGAGCAAGGTGAAATGGTTAACCTAGTAACAAATGTTTATTAATTGCATGTAGCTACTATCGGAGGAGATAATCAATTATTGTTAACTGATAGTACCAGTTGCTAATAAATTATCATACGTATATTGGTAGTTAAAATAGCCTTAGGTTGTGCAAGTATAGGGGGGATATTACGCGTGTCCCGGTAGGCTGTGACGTCACATGTCAACAATGGTGCGTACGTTTGTACGTACAGTAGGTACAAACACAAAAGATGGCTGCAACACACCCAACTTTTGTTAAATAACGTTTTCGGTGATATTTTTTTTAATTCCACATTACCGCATGAATGAATTATAACTGTTTTTTTACTTGTTAGTTAATATCGGTAATGTTTTCTAACTTCAATTGTTTTTTTTCAGTTCCAATCAGCCCCTTGGCTCTGCAGCAAAATAATCACTCTATCAAAACTTCCTCCAATTCTTCTCTCAATAAATTTCACTCCAAGGTAAGTGGGAAGCATTCATACAGGTACCAATGATTTCCTGGCCAATGTTGTCCCAATATTGCCAATGTTGTCCCAATGTTGCCAATGTTGTCCCAATGTTGCCAATGTTGTCCCAATATTGCCAATGTTGTCCCAATGTTGCCAATGTTGTCCCAATATTGCCAATGTTGTCGCAATATTACCAATGTTGTCCCAATATTACCAATGTTGTCCCGATAGTACCAATGTTGTCCCGATAGTACCAATGTTGTCCCGATATTGCCAATGTTGTCCCGATATTGCCAATGTTGTCCCGATATTGCCAATGTTGTCCCGATATTGCCAATGTTGTCCCGATATTGCCAATGTTGTCCCGATATTGCCAATGTTGTCCCGATATTGCCAATGTTGTCCCGATATTGCCAATGTAGTCCCGATATTGCCAATGTAGTCCCGATATTGCCAATGTAGTCCCGATATTGCCAATGTAGTCCCGATATTGCCAATGTAGTCCCGATATTGCCAATGTTGTCCCGATATTGCCAATGTTGTCCCGATATTGCCAATGTTGTCCCGATATTGCCAATGTAGTCCCGATATTGCCAATGTAGTCCCGATATTGCCAATGTAGTCCCGATATTGCCAATGTTGTCCCGATATTGCCAATGTTGTCCCAATATTGCCAATGGTGTCCCAAAAGACATTGCTTCCTGGGCATAATAAGCTACTGATATTCATATAAATTCTGCCCTTTGATATGGTTAGAACTTTGTTAGAACGTGATTTTTTTAAACTCTATTGAACTGGTAGAACGTGTTTGGATTTTTCTAATTGTTGCATCAAGAAAAGAGAATAATAAAAAATGGAGTGCCCAAAAAGATTATATTTCTTACGTCTAAAGTTTTAATAATATAGTAAAGAGCGCATAAGGTTTTTGAGATGTTGTCTCTACCGCATAAGTTTCTATCGATACAGTGGTGCAAGAATAATTTTTTTAGGTTATCTCTTTTCTGATTGGTCGACAAGGAGGAGGAGCCAACATGGAGGGAGGAGGGCTCCTCCTTGCATATAGTTATGAGTTGAATTACATTACTTTGAAATAATAAGAATTTTGAAACTGGACATAGATGGCTGTAATGAAGTTTATTTTATGTGCTACTCATAGTCAATCAATGAGTTACTTATCTTAAAAACATTATCCTAAAAACTTATCCTCAAGGAATAATATTTTTAAAACTATGTATATTCTTAGTTGTAGTAACCTTAAAATTTTAACTCTTGAGGTGCCACCCATAAAAAAGGGAAATATATTCTGTGCTTCTCTTTACAGGTTTTAGACAAACTGAAAGACGTTTTCTCCTCTAAGACTCAAGAGGAGCCTCAGACAAAAGTAGAGGAGACATCTCCTCCCCAAAGACAGAGGCAAATACAGATTCACAGAAGAGGCTCCAGGTCTCGTGTCTCCTCAATCTGCTCCTTCGAATGTCCTAAAATAAAGGAGGAGGAGGAGGAGTTAGATTTGAGTGAACCGTGAGGAGTTATGCTCTAGAAAATAATGTGATTATTCATGATAGCTTCATCATTTTTAATGCAAAGCCAAAGGGCTCTATCTTGAAGCTGTCTGTGGTGAATGGAAGAGAAGCGTCCCTGGGCTCTGAACTGTTGTAATTTAGATTATGGATTTTCATTTTCATCCCACTTTTTAACGCTGGTTGCAGTTTTAGAGGATAATGCTAGGGTTATGCTCTTCAACTACGAGGCTTAGATTTTGTGTTAGGTAGGTTTCATTTACTATAACCTCTTCATTTTCCTCTCTCATCTATGAGTGCAGCCACCAGTGCTTGTGTTTCATCACATTCCTTGGTGACTGAATTCACGGAGTAGCTTTTCTGCATCCATGAGCATTGTCATCGTCGGTGGTAGGTAACTTTGTTCATGGAGCCACTTTTCTTTCTGGCTGCTTTTTCCAGTCCCTTGTATTTAACTTCCTGTTGCGTCACCGATATGGCCTTTGGTTTGACCCCTATTAAATAAATCAATTAGTTAGTAACTAGGAATATTAAAATGAAAAAGTACAATAATACAGTTTTAAATTCTATGCCTTTAAAATGTTTTTAATCATATGAACCTTTAAATAGGAAGGTATATATGAGACAGATATACGTGTGTCATTTCCATTAAATCTTATACTGATCGGAAAGTCTTGATAAATTATTTATTTTAATATGAATCTTAATAGTATTTTTATGTTTTATAGGTAAATGTGTAGGAAAATATATTAAAGTATTTGCTATCTTTGATATGTTGCAGCAATTTTTTTTATTTGATTGTACAATATTATTATATATCCGATTTTTGTTGAATTAAAAATAAGTTTACCAATGTTTCAATAAAACTTGCGAACGTTTTTCAGATTACACTTTTTCAAACTATAAATTTAAATGAAGTTTGATATATAAATAAATAGGTGAAAAATAAATATGTTCCTACCCCCAATTGATTGCATCATTGTTTAAATATATTGTGATTTGTATTTTTATTAAATTAAAGTTGAAACCTATTTTCTGTTTTGAAATCTCTTCAATATCCTTTAAATTGTTATGGGATGTGTTAATTAAAATCTTAGTATTATAATCTGAAAGTATAAAACTCTAATGCATTAATTATGGCCTCTTTTCAATCGAAGATTACCTTTAATAGTTAAGGTAGTAAAATATAATGACTCGTTTCAGTGTCGTATATTGCGGAGTTCTTTGATATCCGATTGTTATTCAGGGTAACTGAACGTTTATTTCCTTCCTTTTCGTTACATCATGTAGGTCAGAGTAGCCGAGTACCTAAACCTAGGTACTAGGTAGTACCTAGTTGCATCTGGATTAAGCAAATGTGAATGTATTGTTAAAAGTAGTCATTTCTTGCTTTATTTTGACTTTTTTAATGAATCATTCAACTATAAAGAGAATATATCTACTCCCGACCCAGACTGCAGAATATGGAACATTTTTCCAAGTCTCTGAGCCCAATTTTAGAAATTAGTTTATCTCTGCAGGAGATTCTGAATTAATTCCTATGTTACAATTAATTTAGCTGCGCGAGATTCTAGATTAATTCCTATGTTACATGTCTGTGGAATTTTTTCCCCTTTTATAATAGTAATATATTGTTAAAGTCGGTGGATTTTTAGCTATTTAATATTTATTCGGCCCAGATTGTATTTGGTGGTAAATTCCAATGACTGATATGTCTGCAGATATTCAATTTCTCTGATAAAAAAATTCTTGCAATGTCTGAGGATATTTAGCTAGGTATTAATTCCTATTTTAGCATTAATTTTGGAGGGGAAACTGAAAAAATGTTGGAGGCCAGGAGAAGTCGAGGACTCAGGACTAGACAAATTGATGAAAAATGTTGGCAGCTATTTCTCAGATTTTTGAAAAAGTCTCTCTCTCAGTGCACCAAATACAAACTAACTGGCCTGGGTGGACGGGTGGTGACGGTGTCACGGTGATATAAATTATTACCAGTTTGCAGAATACCAGACTTAGACTGCAGGGTGAGGGACTGGTAAAGTGTTCTCTAAGAAATCCTCTATTTTGCCTTATTTTCACATTAAAATTAATGTAAATATAGGAAGAATTTAAGGATTGTTCGCACAGAAAATGTTGAAAATGTCCCAAATTCTGCAGACTGGGCAGAATATGGGACATTTTTAACATATTCTGTGTGAACCAGTCTGTATTTCATTTTTTTCCTTTGAAAATTATATTCTAGCAAAGTCAGTAGATTTTCAGCTATTTATAATTTTATTCCTATCACCTATGTTACCATTAATTTTTGGTGGCTAAAATCTAAATGAGAAAAATGTTGGTGGATCAGCCAAAAATGTTGGTGGGTTTTTTCATGATTTTGAACAAGTCATTGGGTTTTTGTACACCAAATACAGACTGGTGTGCGAACAATCCTTAATTTTCTCCTATATTTTCATGTAATTTACAGAGAACAGAAGCCAAAATAGAGGATTTCTTTGAGAACAGTTTACCAGTTCGGCAGTTCCTGCAGTCTGGAATTATTATAACTTATAAGAGGATAAGGGCTATATAAATGTTATGTGTTTTGTGAAAGCAGTTGTTAATGATTTTTTCTTCCACTTTGCCCTGTGTCCCAGACTGTATTTCATGATAATGGATAACAACCAATCGTCCCACCAAGTTTCATGCAATATGGTGCAATACTTTTTGAGTTATTGAGTTATAAATGATCTTGACCTTTGAAGTTGAACGGATCGCTGTAAAATATGGGACATTTTTAACATTTTCTGTGCGAACAATTCTTAATTTCCTTTTATATTTGCATATATTTTACTGAGAACAGAAGCCAAAAAGGAGGATTTCTTGGAGAACATTTTACCAGTTTCTGCAGACTGGCCAGATTGTTCCTGGAAATTGACATAATGTAGTTGTACCATCAAATTTCAGACAATTTGATTGAACACTTTTTCAGTTAAGCGAATAACAAGATGATAAATAAATAGATTTATAAATTCCGATGAAAATATGACCTTCCTGCATTCTGCGAAGGTAATTAGTGATAAATCAAATACAGATATATTTACAATCTGGGATTCAGATTTGTCTCAAGCAAAGTAAAATAGTAAGTCTCATAAACTCTCCATTTGTCTCTCCAGCTCTCTCCAAAATGATCTAAGTATCATAAATTCTCTCCTAAATATTATTGTAGCATAGGCCAGTCTGCAGAATATTGGACATTTTTAACATTTTCTGTACGAACAATCCTTAATTTCCTCCTATATTTACTTGTATTTTACTGAGAACAGAAGCCAAAATAGAGGATTTCTTGGAGAACTTTTTACCAGTTCCTGCAGACTGGTAGCATTACTAGCATAGGAGAAAATTAAATATTTCTTCCAATTTGCAATTGAAGGGGTCAAAATAACTGTCACAAACTCGTCATTAAAATGGCGAGTTTGGACATGCTCTATTACCTGGGTCTCAAGGGACAGAGAGTCTTTGAAAAATATTCTTTATTCTGCGAGGGGGTTTTTGTCACTAGTATCTCATTTCTGGAAGTGTTTGGTGCTAAATGGTATGCAATTTGGGGGTCATTTTACTCATTTACTGGTTTGGTAATTGGTATGCAATTTGGGGGTCATTTTACTCATTTACTGGTTTGGTAATTGGTATGCAATTTGGGGGGCATTTTACTCCTTTACTGGTTTGGTAATTGGTATGCAATTTGGGGGTCATTTTACTCATTTACTGGTTTGGTAATTGTTATGCAATTTGGGGGTCATTTTACTCATTTACTGGAACTGGAACTGGAACTTGGTCGGTATAGGCTTGTTAGCGCCACCGGTTTCACCTCACCTTCCTCCGATAACCTTCCGCAGGGCCGTCACCCCGCCAGCCGCCTCACACACCTCACCCCTCTCCCATCCTAACACCCCATGCCTCCTCCAGAAATGCACACACCCTCCGAGTGTCCCGCTCCCCAAAGCACATCACTTCCCCCATCGACCGCACCCCATGACGCTCTCTCACCGCCTCCAGACCCGGACACTCGAGTATAAAGTGCTCCAGAGTTTCCTCTACAGCTCCGCACATACTACATCCCACCACGTCTCCCCAGTGCCTCATCCTCCAACCCAGCCTCAACGTATTACTCCTCACTCCAAACAGCAACCTCGATCCCCAACTATTGTCATAAAACTCCCCTCCAATCCTCTCCTTCTCCCTATAGTACCGCAAGGTCGACTTCTCCTCAATCTCCACCTCCCATGCTCCCACTCATTCACCAGTCTCTCAACATGGCTGCTGCTCATATCCTCCAACTGCCTCCAACTCACACCCAACTCCCCCAAGTAACCATCCACCATCCTCATCCATGGATCCTGTCTCAGCTCCACCCTCATCTCCCCCATCACCCTTCTCAAAACTACACTCTCTGTCCTCATCAAATGCTTGGCAAACTTCAACTTCTCCTTCATATCTCTGGCAAGCACTGAAGAACATCCCACTTCTCCTTGAAGAGCCACAGTGGGAGTCCATGAGGGTGCAGCCAAAACCTTCCTCCACACTCCATTCTCAATTCTCTGCATTCTCACTTTCTCCCCCTTGCTCCACACCAGTACTCCACCTGCACTCAGGACACTAGGTAGCACCACCCCCTTCCAAAAAGTCTTCCCAACAAGCAACCTATCGCACGACCTCCCCACGACCGAATATGTCAGATTTGCCATCCTCTCAGCCTTCCCAATCCTCTCCTTCTTGCATTCACCAAAACAATCTCTCTTTGCCGTCACCAAAACACCAAGGTACCTCATCTCCCCCACACACCTGATACCCCCCACCTCAGCATCTCCTCCCTCTCCCCCATTGAAAACCATGCACATGCTCTTCTCCCTATTGATCCGCAGTCCACAGCTCTCCGCTCCCTCCTCCAGCACTCTAATCATTCTCCCCGCCTCCTCAACACTCCTTCCCAGCAGCAGACCATCATCCGCATAGAAAAGAACTGGCACTCTGACTCCCCCCCTTCTGTATCCCATACCACTCCTCAACAGCTTCTCAATTATCATTCCCACACCCATTACAAATAGCTGCGGAGAACCCGTGCAACCTTGCCTGATCCCACTTCCAACTTCCGTTTCCCCCAACTGCTTTCCCTCCCTCCATATCTCAGTCCTATCTCCCTGGTACAAATTTGCCACCACACTAATCATTCTTGGGTCACACTTATAGTACATAAGAGCCCCCATCAGCGTCCCCCTATCCACACTATCGAATGCCTTCGCAAAGTCCACCGCTACTACCACCAATGCCTCCTTCTTCCTATAGCTCTCCTCCACACTTGCCCTCAACAGGAACAGATTTTCTTCCATCCTTCTTCCCCCCGTAAACCCCGCCTGCAGACTCCACACTCTCTCATCTAACATCCTCTGCTCACTCCCCTTCTCTTTCAATAATCCCATAAACATCTTATAACCAGCATTTGTCAGCGCCACAGGACGATGCTGACTAGCTTGTGGCTTCTTAACTTTAGGCAGCATTACTGTTTTTGAGATTTTCCATCCCTCAACCACCTCCTCATCCTCCAGCAGCCGATTAAAAACCTCCACCAACTTGTCCACACACTTCTCACTCTTTCCCAAGGCTCTGTACAGCTCTCCCTTGATACCGTCTGGGCCAGGCTGCTTTCCACTGCATATCCTCCTCAGTCTCCCCTCCACATCTCCTCTCTTGAACCTTATGTTCTCCATCCATCCCTCAACACCCTCTATCACTCTTATCGTAGGTAATCCTTGGATTTGGTTTTCTCTTCTGTCACCTCTCCTTCTCTCCAACTCTGCCATACCTTGTCTTCTTTCCTCCTCATAATCCCTCCTCCTCTGGTCATTCCAAACTTCCACAATGCTATTACCCTGTCCTGCATATATTTCTCTCCAACACCCCATCATAACTTCACCTTCATCTCCCTCTGGTACCTCTCCTCCATCCTCCCTATATAGTTTCTTCTTTCTCTCCATTCCATTTTCGCCCTTTAACTTGCTTATCATTTTCCACAATTTCTTCCCATTCTTATTTCTTTTTATCTCCTGAGCTACTTTCACCTCGTGTCCCATTTTTGCATCCCTAACAATCCTCTTCACTTTATCCTTTTGTTTCCTATAGAGCTCCCAGTACCTGTTTTCTTCCTCTTCATTGCTTGCTCTCCTCTTTTTCCTGTTAAGATATCTTCTATATTTTATTTCATCTCTTATATTCTGATTTATCCAAGCTGGTTCCACCACTTTCTTTTTTACTTTATCAATTCTCTTCTTAACTTTCACTTTCAAACATTCATCTGCTTTCTCTTTCATTATTCTCTCCAAATCACCCACCAGCATCACCTCTCCTCTGTCTATTTCCCTCTCCACCTCCCCAACAAACCTTCCCATTGCTTCATCATCATTGACCCCATAGAATTCGCTTATTTGCCAGCCGCAATCTTTTCTCCTCATCCTAGCCTCCCGTATCTCAAACATAACTTCTATATAACAATGGTCAGATAAATCATAGTTTCTCTTGTCTTCGTCAATTTTCATCTTTTGAAACCTGGCGTGCATAATCTCATCAACCAGTACATAATCAATTATACTCCTTTCATTACCCTGCACCCTAGTATACTTCCCCTCACAATTTTCCTCCGCATTTAACATTACCAGGTTCCACTTCTCCATAAATTCCAACAACATCTGTCCATTCCTATTCAAGTCATGATCTCCCAGAAAGCCAACATGTCCATTAAAATCCTCCATCACTATCCTACCCATACCCTCTGGAATCTCCCTCATTTTCCTGTCCATACCCCTATAAATATCTACATTCCTCTCTGTTTCCCTAGTATCCAGATATACCAATATGATTATCAGCTTTGCACCACATACCTCTACCTCCCCCACCAACACATCACTACATCCACCATTTTGTTTGCTAATAAATACATTCTCCAAATCATTTGTAATGAACATCAAACCTCCACCCTTCTTATCCTTCAAGTCTCTCATCTGCTCTATCAATGCCACCTGGTTTCCCCATTCCACTCTTCTATACTTCTCATGAGTCTCAACAAGCCCAATTATTCTCATTTCATTACTTTCCTTTTCTTCATTCATCTTTCTCCCCAGTTCAATTGCTTTGGCATCTGTCAATCCCTGTACATTTATCAGTTCAACTCTCAGCTTCACCCCATCCCCTAAATTCACTCTTCCTCCCTTTAATCTTAACACCCCCTGGTTCATCTCCCCTCCAACATACCTCCCTCCTATCTCCCTCCTGTTTCTCTTTCATTCCTCCTGCTTTTCATTTGTAAGCATCTCTCTTACTATAATTTTTCCTTTTGAAATATAAATACCCTTCTCCCCATCATCTCTTCGTCTTCTAAGCTCATCTCTCAACTTCCTATCCTCCTCCCTCTCTTTTACTGTCAGGTCTGGCACAATCATCATTCTCCTATACTTTTCTCCTGCATTTCTGAGATTTTTTGCCCTTCCAATTATAGCCCACTTTTGCCCTGTAGTCCTCAGCTTTACCAGTAGAGGAGCTGGCCTATCCTCATTCTTTTCATTTCCTGTTTCCCTTTTTCCCTTACTTAATCTTACCGTTTCCTCAACCTCTATATTTCTTAATTCCAGCTGATCCCTCACTATACCTTCAAATGCTATCCTATCACCTTCTGCTTCTATTTTCATCCCATGAACTATCACATTACATTCCTTCTTTTTCTTATCATCCTCCTGCCTAACCCTATCCAAAACTTCTTTCTTTATTCCCTCTACCATTTCTCCAGTACTACCACCATTCAAAGTCATAGTGTCCGCCAGCAACTTAGTTTCTCCATTATTATTTATCATATCCCCCATCTCTCTCATTATTTCCTCTTTCAGTTCTCTTTTAATGTCCTCTTTTATTCCCTTTACCTGCTCTATCACCTCATTGAACTTCTCCATCATTTCCCTGTTTTCCCTTCTCAGATCATTATTCTCATTTTCTAGCTTCTTTATCTTCTCCCCCGCTCCCCGAACCACCTTCTTGCACATCCCACAAACCCATATGGACTCAGCCCTCCCTTTAAAATAATCGTAATCTTTCTTTTTCAGCCCCCCACAGTCCACATGATACCACTTCACACACACATCACACTGAATGCCGCTCTGATCATCCCCAACCGCCTTCCTACACCCCCCACACAAATCATCTCCTCCAACTCCAACCAGATCATCCGCTACAGAATAGGTCTTACCCAGGGACAAGGCATGCTTCTCAGCCTCAAGAGTTTCCCCCATTGATCGGCTACCAGAGGAAGGAGGGGATCTACCGAGGCCCATTTTCATTTATTCTAAATATAACTTATTCTACACTTATATTTAAACTTATGCTACCTTAATACTAAACTTAAAAATAACACTTTTAAATTCTACACAGGAACGACGCACTTCCTTTAGCTATGTTGAAGGGTCACTAACACTGACAAACATGCGATACGGCGTTATTTTGGTTTGGTAATTGGTATGCAATTTGGGGGTCATTTTACTCATTTACTGGTTTGGTAATTGGTATGCAATTTGGGGGTCATTTTACTCATTTACTGGTTTGGTAATTGGTATGCAATTTGGGGGTCATTTTACTCATTTACTGGTTTGGTAATTGGTATGCAATTTGGTTTGAATTCATTAGCAAATATTAAGGATAGAAAATATTATAAAATTTTTATAATTAAATTCATTAATTAAATAATGAAATTTATTGAGGATTTATCTTGTCTAGCTATATTGTTTGGTTTGTATCACAGATACCTAAACTGAGAAATTATCATATTAAAATGAAAATATTAATGCATTATCAGATCACATAAATCTCAGATTGCATACCAAACTAGCACCAAGTGTTCTTCTAGAACAATTTCCTGCCTTTTTACATGTTAATATTATAATATAGAAAAAATTAAAGAATGATTGCCCAGAAAATGCTAAAAAATATCCCATAGCTACTCTAGTCTCTGCAGTCTGCCATATTATTTTAGATCGTTTGTTCTGCTGCTTCTTTTCTATGTCTCTGAGATGTAGCTAATCATATTTTCAGTGGTTCATATATAGCTCTTGCCTTAAACTTTTTGCAGCTACTAAAGTTCAACTTTAAGTTTCAGGTGTGATATCTGAGTACTATAGCTGCTATCAATCACATTTAACTAGCTGTATTTTATCCTAGAGTATTTATTAATTTAATATTCAAAATATTAAGTAAAATATTCCAAGATGTCACAACCGAAATCCAAACCTGTGGTGAGTACAGTAGCTAAAATGACTTATTATTTAAAAAATTAAAACTGATTGTTAGTATATTAATAAATTATATTGGTTATAATAGCTACATGCATATTTATTCATGTTAAAATGAAATCCTTTTCTTTTTTATTCAGGTTGAGAAGGAGTATGTTGTACGTGTTCCCAAGTAAGTTTGTATTCTTCATTGTTCAACCTGCTTTTTCAGATCAATTTGAATATAGCTAACTAGATGTTGTTCCTAATTCTATTAGTTATAATCTCGATGATAGTTTTACCATGTAGCTACTAGTGATGGGACTATACCTAACTTTTTAACTATTCCTCAAATAACCCGATTTCCGATACAATTCCGATTCTATCCAAATAATCAGATTTCCGATAGCTAGCTACCTGAATATTTTTCAAATCTGTTTAGATATTTAACTACCTAATGGTACCTTACCAAACTCCTACCCTATTGGATCTTCAATTTATTCATAAATTCATTTTTGCTTTATTGTGATAACCTGTAAGCTGAAAATTATGTTTTGGCCTATTTTAAAATATACCAATTTGGTTTATTTTTAGATGCCAAATGTTTATCAAATAGCAGTTTGATCTGTATGATTTTCTGGTTATTTTATGTTTTGATGGTACAAATGATATGTCAAGCTGTTGAAAATACCTGAGATATTTTCTAAAACATTCATAGATGAGACAAAATTACAACTTACAAGGATAGTTTGGAGGGATATAATCTTTACCAGTTAATTATTGGTGCTGTACATCTTTATAGGTTAGCCAAGCAAGACTATTTATGATGAAATTCATCTGTCTTTGGTGTCTTATAGCTACTTATTCATGTTACATACATTACAGGATGTCTTTGGTGTCTTATAGCTACTTATTCATGTTACATACATTACAGGAATAATGGTTTTAGAGATCGGAATTGCACTCAAATTTGGAACTCCAATACCTTGAAAAAACACAATTCTCCGATTCTCCCGATACAATTCTGATTAATCGTCCCATCTCTAATAGCTACATCACTGTTTTATATTAAAGGAAGTTCGATTAAATTTGTTTCCTCGTTCAAGAAAGCTTTGAATAAATTTCACATTAATTCAAAACCTAATATCTACCTACTAGATGATATTTGTAAGGTCATATTCACTCTTGATGGTTAATATAATTGAAGCGTCTAATCTATGATGATCTTTACAGAAAAAGCCGCAAAAACTATCACATGATGCGCTTTCACACTGCGAATGGAATAGAATTCAAATCATGGTCTGGTGTCAAAATGGAGAGGGAGAATAACTTCAAAGAATATAAGAATGCTGAGGAAGATATGCCAAGGTAATTTGTTAGCACAAGAGAAGTGTATGGTGGGGCTATAGAGATAATGGTGTCAATTTTCTATGGCCCCACCATTGGTAAACATATGTACAAATCATTATACAGTGTGTCCAGAAAAAATGTATCCACTGCCTTGAATCTGCATTATTCATCATTTCACAATAATGTGCATTGAATTGTTACCATAGATATGTAGATTAATATAATTATATTAATGAATTATAAATAGTAGCTGACACACTGTATAGCTACTGTATTTTGATGCCACTTTATAGATAGCTGGCAAAGTGTGTCTCCAAGCTATATAGTCTCTTTAATAGAAAATAAGTAAAGCTTCTAGAATTTTCTGTAGGAATTTGATTTAATATAAATATGATTCAATCTAGTAGCTATCATTGACCTTTTAGTGGGCACTCTTGAATTTGACTACATTTTAGTATGTTTTTATCTATCTTTTTTAAAAGAAATTTCTTATCTTTTGTTCTTTCTAAATATTCATTTTGAAATAAAATACTTTTTCTTAGCAAACTCATATTTTTATTGTTTTTCATGGATTATTTTAAAGACAATGATGTCTGCTACTTCCTGTGATGTATTAATAAAGTACCTATAACTGAAGCTAAACATGTATCAAAAATAGAAATGCAGCCTGTACGGGCTACTTGCCCACTAGCTAAAGGATTAGAATACCTACCCCCAATAGAGTTATGAATCAGTTAGCTACCAAAATGCTTATTTATTAGCTACCAATTGCTTAATAACTATCCATATTTCCCAGGTTTGGTGCTGGGTCAGAGTTTGGGCGTGAGCAGAGAGACGAAGCAAGACGCAAAAAACACGGAATCAGAATCAAGAAATACAAACCAGAGGATCAGCCGTGGCTGCTCTCAGTCAAGGATAAAAACAATCCTCCTCCTAGCGGGAAAGCCTCTACCTCTGCCTCAGTTGATAAAAAGTAATATGGTAATCTTTAGGTCTTAGAAAACTGCATTCAGTGGCTTGTGTAAATTTCTTCCTAGCTATAATATAAATCCTATTTATTAATCTGACAATTCCTAATTCAACATTTCAAATTTATTATCTAGCCAGTTAATTCAAGATAAACTTCTAATGGTTGGAAATCAGTGGCTGTATTTTAAACAAACTCTCGTTTTTAAAGGAAAAATAATGTCTTCTTTAAATAAAAAAAAGTTATCATTTTAACATTATATTTGAATCCTACTATTTGAATATTGATTTTCAAACCTACTATCTGAGAATTGATTTAAAACCAACTAGCATTTAAAAAAGAGAATTTTCAAATACAACCTTTTTATCGCCTATCTTTTCTTGCAATATGCAACTTACGTTTTGAGGAAATGTAGTTTGAAATAGCTAGACTTCTAACTACCATTTCGTGTAACTCTCCATTTGTGTTCAGGTTCAAAGGAATCAGAGAGGGCGGTGTCTCGGACAATGTTTCTTGGTACGTCTTTCTGCAGGCTAAGGATGGAGCTTTTGAAGCTTTTCCTGTGGAGGAATGGTGAGTTTTTATCTAACCCAACTACTTATTCTATAGAAATCTAACATTGCAATAGTCTGTCACTTGCAGTAGTTGGAAAGGGGGTGATAACATAAGTCATGGTGGGTCAGACATTTTCTAAATGTCAGATGTTGTATTGACTTACCAGAAATCGTGTGAACTGTATTAGAATTTAGAATTAAATTCCTTCTTTACATTTGGAAACCTTGTAGCATTTTACCTTCTACCTAGGGTAAAATCCTAGTTATTGGATTCTTCCCAATTTTCGAACATAATTATATAATTATTAATAAACTTGTTATATTAATTAGTATCCTGATACATGCAGGTATCATGGATACTAATTAATATAACAATTATATAATAGCTAATTATTTTATATATTTCTTCAGTGTCAGGAAATGTTGAACTGTTCGACATCTCAGAACTTATAAATGTGACTTTTACAGGTACAACTTCCAGCCAATCAATAGGTACAAAGCTCTGACTGCAGAAGAGGCAGAGAATGAGTTTGAAAAGAGGGACAAGATTATGAACTACTTCTCTGTGATGTACCAAAAGAAACTCAGAAATGAGGAGGAAGAAGCAGCTGAGGCAGGGGACGAGAAGAAAAAGAAAGCTGCTGTTGATAAATGTAAGTCTGTGAGTCCGTACAGACTGGGAAGTTTCCAACGAGTGTTACGAGTTAGTAGAAGTTCAATAGATGTGAACTCTCTTCAACAAGCGCTCTGCTAATGCGCCTCTCAGTATTTTTGTTTAAATGCCCATTTACTGAATGTGTCTATATGTTATATATGGTATATTTAAGCTTTAGAATAACGAGATGTATATTTAGCATCCAGAACAAAGAGTAGCTAGTAGCTATCTAACTTCTTTTGAATTGAAAAATTTACCTCCGACGCTAACTTTATTTGAAGTTTCGAACTTTAGAATAGGTAGTTGCAGCTATATTCATCGTCAGGAACAAGGAGTAGCTACCTTTTAAATTAATAGAAATTTCAAGGCCAAACCTCCTAAAAATACTGAAATTCTGTTGAGTGTAAATTTATTCAATCAGACTATAAAGTATCTTTCAGTTTATCTGTATGAAAATTATATATAACTATGCCCCATTTTTGTCTTATTCTTTGGTGAATGACAGTATTCACAGAGTAGCTTTTCTGCATCCATGAACATTTTCACTGAATGGTGACTTAGTTCACATTTTTCTTTTTCAAGTTAATTCACAATTCCCTTTCAAAATCTGAATTATCAATGTTGGTAATAAGTAGCAAGATATAATCATCAAATTAATCTAAATGAATTCCCCTAATCACTAGCTCTGATGTTGTCCGAAATGGATGACTGGATGTCTGACAAAGACAGTGACGATAGCGGTAGTGATAACGAGGAGAAGGAGAAGAAACCTACCAAGGCTAAGGGAAAGAAAGGAGGCTTTGCCAAGAAGAAAAGTGGTCACAGAGGTGAGTGATTGGTGTCATGTGTTTCAACATGTTCGTATGGGTAGTTAATCACTTCAACTGAGATGAATAATAACTAATAATGTTTTATTTGACAGGAGTAAAGAAGAGGAAGAAGGAGGATGGAGAGGATGGTACTGACTGTGAGGAGGAGAGTGATGAGTTCAATGATGGGGCAGAGCATGAGTACATCAGTGAAGACTCATCAGAGTGAGTAAAAATTACCATAGTTACCATAGCATGGACAAAGGCCGTAAAGTCAATAAATGCCATAAAGTCCTAAATTGTCGTAAAGTCCTAAATTGTCGTAAAGTCCAAAAATGCCGTAAAGTCCTAAAATGCCGTAAAGTCCTAAAATGCCGTAAAGTCCTAAAATGCCGTAAAGTCCTAAAATGCCGTAAAGTCCTAAAATGCCGTAAAGTCCTAAAATGCCGTAAAGTCCATAAAGTCAATAAATACCAAAAGTCAATAAATGCCAAAAAGTCAATAAATGCCAAAAAGTCAATAAATGCCAAAAAGTCAATAAATGCCAAAAAGTCAATAAATGCCATAAAGTCAATAAATGCCAAAAAGTCAATAAATGCCAAAAAGTCAATAAATGCCAAAAAGTCCTAAAATGCCATAAAGTCCTAAAATACCAAAAAGTCCTAAAATACCAATAAGTCCTAAAATACCAAAAAGTCCTAAAATGTCGTAAAGCCCTAAAATGTCGTAAAGTCCTAAAATGTCGTAAAGTCCTAAAATGTCGTAAAGTCAATAAATGCCGTAAAGTCATAAAATGTCATAAAGTCATAAAATGCCATAAAGTAAATAAATGCCATAAAGTCAATAAATGATGAAAAGTCTTATTTTGGGCTTTTTATACTTTTTATTATTTGGTAAGGCGGTAAAGTTGATATTGGCAAATTTATAGAACGTTATAATTAAATCAAATTCTGTCAGAACTATTACTACTACTATCACTTCAAGAATTAGCACAGTCTACACTGTATCTAGTTTTCTGTAATTCTTCACATCAGTTTTTTTAGCACAAACTCTGCTATGAATAAAAAAATAAAATTGCGGATAATCAATGTAATAAACTATCCAAAGAGAGATATAGCTATGTAGAACCTAGTAATAAATTGTTTTTCCTGTACAACAGTTTCAGAATATCTTAATTGGTCTAATTATCTAATATATGGTTTGCTTAGTCTGAGGTTGTCTACTACGAGGGTTTGCTGTAAATACAAATTTCGAATTTAATATTGGAATTAGTTACTTTTCATGAATTTCAATTTTCCTTATCTTTATTTATAATACATTTAGGTTAAATATGAATAAACATACTATAAACTAGATTCATTGAATTTTTAAGGAATGAATTGTTCATTTTTTTCACCATTTCTTATTTAAACTGACTAAAAACTGTTGATTTTATATTCCAAAATGCTAATTTATTCATTGTAAATACCTATTTATTAATCATAAAAGTGAATGTATAAGTCCTAAAATGCCGTTTTTATAGGTCCTAAAAGTCCGGGCTCTGGTTATTACTGTTGTCACTAGTTACAGTAGTCACTAGTTACAGTAGTCACTATTTACAGTAGTCACTAGTTACAGTAGTCACTAGTTACAGTAGTCACTATTTACAGTAGTCACTAGTTACAGTAGTCACTATTTACAGTAGTCACTAGTTACAGTAGTCACTATTTACAGTAGTCACTAGTTACAGTAGTCACTAGTTACAGTAGTCACTAGTTACAGTAGTCACTAGTTACAGTAGTCACTAGTTACAGTAGTCACTATTTACAGTAGTCACTAGTTACAGTAGTCACTATTTACAGTAGTCACTAGTTACAGTAGTCACTATTTACAGTAGTCACTAGTTACAGTAGTCACTAGTTACAGTAGTCACTATTTACAGTAGTCACTAGTCACAGTAGTCACTAGTTACAGTAGTCACTGGTTGCAGTAGTCACTGGTTGCAGTAGTCACTGGTTGCAGTAGTCACTGGTTGCAGTAGTCACTGGTTGCAGTAGTCACTGGTTGCAGTAGTCACTAGTTGCAGTAGTCACTAGTTGCAGTAGTCATTACTATTAGTATATCAGTACTGTACCTATACTATCGGTACTCGTTATATAGGTTATTTTTTTAGGCATCCATATCGGTCAAGGTCAAGGTCATGTATATGGTGCTGCGAAGGTATGCGCTCGACCAAGTGATGTAGCTATAGAGTTATTTATTTTTTTGATGGCTAGTTTTGTATTTTCTATAAAAAGAATTACTAATTTCTATGTTTTCATACAGTTATTTCTTTTGCCATTATAGCTACTTAGCTCTATGTGATTTTGATGAAGGAAATTATTTTCGATTTTTCTGAATTCTATCGGAAATTGTATTATAAAGGAGTGAAAAAATATATTGAAATGACATGGAAATACTTACGAAGATGATTGAAATTGTATTTATTTAACAAAAGCTTATATTAAAAATAATTCAAAATCAAAATGATTAGCTAAAATATACGATTAAAATGGAAAATAATTATAATAGCTCGCTACTAAAAATAATTAGAAATGTAAATGATCATAGTCTAATTTTTTTCTTTAAAAATGATTATAATTTAAATTTTATCTTTGAAAAAATTAGAAATGGTTATTATATGCAAAGTAGCTAATTCTAAATGTAGGTAGCTAAATAGTGCACTTTGTGTTACAGTTCAGACCAGGAGAATGATGAGAAGATGACCAAAGATCTAGAGGGAGTTGAACAGGACAAAGGACTGAAGAAACTCCTCAACAGTGATGATGAGGATGAAGAGGATGAGAATAAGGAGGATGACGAGAAGAAGGAGGAGGAGAATGAGAAAGAGGAGAAAAAAGGTAAAAGAAACTATTTTAATTTTTTTCTAAAATTTTAATATAAAATTTTATCTTGTGCTCATTTTTCGGTTCCATGATTTTTAGGAAAAAACACTAGAACTTTCAATATTCTTCTGTTGAATGTTTGTATAACAATGAAAATGAACTATTGAAGTAGCGGGGTGTAGCCATCTTCTAATTTTAATTAGCTTTACCAAATAAGGATAAATTCAAATCTATTTTTAACTACCTATTGAATAACAAATAAAATAATATTATCTAACTTTTATTGATTTGTTAATAATTTAATTTTGAAATAGCTAATATATATTATTTTTTCAATAGCTAGCTAGCTATTTATTTTTTCTATTAGCTAATATCAAATAGGTAGGTAGCTGCTCTGCTATACCTGCATTTTTTAGCTAATTATTTTGGAAAATCTTCATTGTTTTTTTCTCAGTTTCAAGTCCCGATATCTCAGACAGTTCAGATGATGAAAAACCTGCTGCTGGTAAAGCTGTCAAAGGGTGAGTTTCTTTATTTGAAGTGTCTACCAATTTGAATGAATAGAATTATTAATGTGTTAAAATAATATTATAGATAGCCTATAGCATAACTTGGGTAAGTTACAAATTATCGGTCATTTCCACATCTTCACACACATAAGAAAAAAATATATAATAATTAGCTATTACTTCAATTTGTATATATTTTTTCTTACGTGTTCAAAAATGTGTAACTGACTGATAATTCGTAACTTACCCCATAGCTCATTTCTTTCTTTTTTCTTTTTAGGTCTTCTGAAAGGGCCTCTGAGTCTATCAAGCGTAAGATTGTAGCGGCAGAAGGCTCTCTGCCTTTACCAAAGAAAGCTAGAAGTGACTCTCCCACTGTTAAGGTTAACCTTGATCAAAGGTGAGAAAACTGTCAGTAGAAATCCTCTATAGTGAACTCTGCTATAGTGAATGTACAGTCCTGAGTAAGGGAGTAGGCTCTGTAGTGAACAAATTTTATTTAGTCTGCCATAAAATAAGTTCACTATAGAGGCTATTTCCTTACTCAGGACACTATAGGATTTCATAATTTCATTATGGAGAAATTTTAAATAACGGCATATTTTAAAAATGTTCATATCGCTCATTAATTTCATTAACGGCATATCTTAAAAATGTTCATATCGCTCATTAATTTCATTAACGGCATATCTTAAAAATGTTCATATTGCTCATTAATTTTATAAACTGAAGAGCAAGTGAAACCACGTAAAAAGTAATCATCCTTCTATTTTATGAACAAGCGAGTTCTTATAATTTAACTATTATTATTTATTAACTTCTTAAGGTAGGTTTTGCATACAGCGATTGTTACGATGATTGCTCAAGGATAACCTGGTAATTATCACTGAGCACTACTTAAATGCTATTCCTAGGGGGCTGTTTTGCAACGAGCGAATTTAGCTGAATACTATTTCAATGTATTCCTATTGCTGGGCGATCATCGCTGAGTGATGAGCGCAACAATCGCTGCATGCAAAACGAACCTTTAGGCTACTTTATTAATTTTTGTACCCATTATACTTCTTTGTTCGATATAATTTGTTTATATTAGACTAAATTAGGATACTGATGATGAATATTTTATTATTCGAAAGCTCTTAAGGAAAATAGAAGAATGATTACTTTTTATGTGGTTTCACTTGCTCTTCAGTTTATAAATTTATTAAGATTTCCCAGAAGGAGCTAGGCCCATATCACAAATCATTAGATTCAGTTACGGGATATCTTAAAAATGTTCCTATCGCTCATTAATTTCAATAATGGCATATTTCTAAAATGTTCATATCGCTCATTAATTTCAATAACAGCATATCTCACAAATATTCGTATCGCTCATTAATTTCAATAACGGCATATCTCACAAATATTCATATCGCTCATTAATTTCAATAACGGCATAGCTATCTCAAAGATGTTCATATCGCTCATTAAATCCAGTAACGGCATATCTTAAATGTTCATATCGGTCATTAATTTCAATAACGGCATATCTCTAAAATTTATTAATAGCTACCTCTTACTGAAATTTTCTCTGTTTGTAGTGAGAGTGCGATGTTCGAAGAGGCTATCAGGCGATATCTTCTGAGGAAGCCTATGAACACCACAGAAATTCTCCAGAAGTTGAAGAGTAAGAAGACGGGTCACACTTCAGAACAGTTGGTGCAGATCATAGCAGATATGCTGAAGAGAATAAACCCCACCAAAAAGAGGGTGCAGGGGAAGATGTACCTCAGTCTGAAAGCGTAGAGACACCCTCAGTACTCGGAAAGTGGATGGATATCAATGAAATAAAAGATTTCAGAAAATTCGTATCAGATGAGTAAAAAAAACAAATTTTCTGCTATTTTATTATCTTTAATCTAAAATGAGATTAGAAAAGTACCTATTTGTCCCATCTAAATTTTAGCTCTCATTTTATGGAATCTTTATGCAATGTTACCTGTCTGGATGATATAAATTATAAGTTATTTGGGTAGCTGATGAATTTCACCAGTAATGGTATTAATAATAACGTGGATCTTTTGTCTACGATCACTTTAACAGTTTTCTGTAAAGTGTTTTGTAATTAGCTGCAATGAGGGATATCTCTGTGAACACTTCACCAGTTTCTACAAACTGGTTAGTAAATCACTTTTCATGATTGTGATATACTGGATAGTTATTTTTACGTCTGACTTCGGTTTATTCTTTATTTGGCAACATCAATACTTTTAATTTAATACCAATAGTTAACCTTCTTGCGTATTTATATCTTATATATTTGATAGTTTGTGATAACTAGTTTCTGAATTGTAGATAAAGAATAATCATTTTTGTATGAAGGTCCTAACACTTTAATTTTTATTAAAGTGTTTGCTATATTGCATTGAGATTTTCAATTACCTACATTTTAACATGTTGACTACGCAGTCTTGCGTGAATTAAGTTTCCCAAGTTTCTGTTTTGGCTTCTTAATCACATGTCCCATGATAGCGAGAGGAGCTGAGTAGCTTTTCTGCATCCATGAGCATCGTCACAGACTGGTAGTAGGTAACTGCATGTATTCAGTGAGTAGCTTTTCTGCTTCCATGAGCATTGTCACTGACTGTGGTAGGAGACTTTGTTCATGGAGTAGCTTTACTGCATCCATGAGCATTGTCACTGACTGGTGGTAGGTGACTTTGTTCATTGAGTCAATTTCCTCTCTGACTGCTTCTTCCAGTCCCTTGTATTTAATTTCCTTTTTTATTTCAGTGATATGGCCTTTGGTTCTCTAACAGATTTTAAACTCCCTGGAAAATTAAACATAACTAAGTGATATAAATTGTTTTGTTACTTCCAATATACAGTATAAATCCTCTAGAACAAAATCCTGTATAGCGAATGTCCTGAGTGACGAAGTAGCCTGCCTCTATAATAAACAAATTTTCTTTAGTCTGCCATGAGTGGCCACCAGTTTTCTACAATTGATGGCCACTTTATGGCAGACTAAAGAATCACTTTAGGTTAGGTCTTCACTCACGAGACTGCATTCACTAAACAAGATTTCGTCATAGAGGATTTAATCCCACTCAAGCAATTTTAGTGGATTGCAGGCAGGCTCCGCTTTCATTACCATAGCACGACTCAGTTTTATTACCAAACTGTATTTAAAACGGGGAAAAGTAACAAGAAACCAACCATAGCCTAACTCTACTCGGTATAGGTTAGTAACTAATAGATGACTAGTGTATTTCCTACAGGTAATATATTTCTTATTACCCGTTGTTAGATTATTTTTAGTGAATTCATATAAAATTCCTTTTTCTGCATAGTCTAATTTATATTATGAATAGAATTCATTTAAAAATTGAATGAAAACAATTTAAATATCAAGTCAATATAGTCCCCTGCTTATCATTATTTCATTCTTCATGTTTAATACCGTCGAGCAAAATCGGACACAATAAATAAATAAACACGAGGGAAGTTATTAGTGTAGGTTAGGTTAGGTTACCTTACTAGGCACGTCTTACTCAAAACACATTCCCTGTTTATTGTTAATTTCGAAATATAATTCAATGAGACCAAGCCTATCCGAAACCGTTTTGCAAAATTCCGACTAGAAGTCATTTTTTTCGACCTGAAGATTTTTTCATCTTTTAGTGAAAACTGTTAATTAACTAAGACATTTTCCCTCAGTATCTTCAATCCTCTAACACCCTTAATTTTTTCATGTAAGATTAAAATTAAAAATATTGCGTCACTCGAAATGTAATTGCCCGTCTTTCTATCTCTTTTAAATTTGAAAAATAAAAAAAAAAACATTCCCAAAAAATTTAAGCTATATATCAATTATTATAACGAATTAATATCCACAAACTCTCATTATATGACCCTATGAATTAATAAATCATTCATAATACAAAAGGTTAGCATTTATTAAATAAGTTAAGTCAGTTTCATCAGAACCTGAAGGTTTACTCAGTAGATTTGGTTTATTGCTCTAAATTCCATGTAATTCTCAATCAAATCAAATTCACCATTGAAAATTATATCAAATAGCGTGTTACTCTCTTTTATTTCAGTTACAGAAATACAGATTAATCGGATAATAAGGCAGTACTCCAGAGATGGGCTAAGTACTCGTAAATGAATGTACTTGAAGTAGTTGCCCAAGTACTCAAATAAAAAAGTACTTTCAAAGTACAAGTACCAAGTACTTTTTAAAGTACTTAGAAGTACCAAGTACATTTACTATACAATTAAAAAACTAATAATTTATACTGTTAACTCTGACAGTACATCTCTTCAGTGACTTTTTTATCTGATAGTACATCATCACAGTGACTCTTTTCTTTGATAGTACATCATCACAGTGACTCTTTTCTCTGATAGTACATCATCACAGTGACTCTTTTCTTTGATAGTACATCATCACAGTGACTCTTTTCTCTGATAGTACATCATCACAGTGATTCTTTTCTCTGATAGTACATCATCACAGTGACTCTTTTCTCTGATAGTACATCATCACAGTGACTCTTTTCTCTGATTGTACATCATCACAGTGACTTTCTTTGATAGTACATCATCACAGTGACTCTTTTCTTTGATAGTACATCATCACAGTGACTCTTTTCTCTGATAGTACATCATCACAGTGACTCTTTTCTTTGATAGTACATCATCACAGTGACTTTTTTCTCTGATAGTACATCATCACAGTGACTCTTTTCTTTGATAGTACATCATCACAGTGACTCTTTTCTCTGATAGTACATCATCACAGTGATTCTTTTCTCTGATAGTACATCATCACAGTGATTCTTTTCTCTGATAGTACATCATCACAGTGACTCTTTTCTCTGATAGTACATCATCACAGTGATTCTTTTCTCTGATAGTACATCATCACAGTGACTCTTTTCTCTGATAGTACATCATCACAGTGACTCTTTTCTCTGATAGTACATCATCACAGTGACTTTCTTTGATAGTACATCATCACAGTGACTCTTTTCTCTGATAGTACATCATCACAGTGACTCTTTTCTCTGAAAGTACATCATCACAGTGACTCTTTTCTTTGATAGTACATCATCACAGTGACTCTTTTCCCTGATAGTACATCATCACAGTGACTCTTTTCTCTGATAGTACATCATCACAGTGACTCTTTTCTCTGATAGTACATCATCACAGTGACTCTTTTCTCTGATAGTACATCATCACAGTGATTCTTTTCTCTGATAGTACATCATCACGGTGACTCTTTTCTCTGATAGTACATCATCACAGTGACTCTTTCCTCTGATAGTACATCATCACAGTGACTCTTTCCTCTGATAGTACATCATCACAGTGACTCTTTTCTCTGATAGTACATCATCACAGTAACTCTTTTCTCTGATAGTACATCATCACAGTAACTCTTTTCTCTGATAGTACATCATCACAGTGACTCTTTCCTCTGATAGTACATCATCGCAGTGACTCTTCTCTCTGATAGTACATCATCACAGTGACTCTTTTCTCTGATAGTACATCTTCTCAGTGACTTTTTTCTCTGATAGTACATCATCACAGTGACTCTTTTCTCTGATAGTACATCATCACAGTGACTCTTTTCTCTGATAGTACATCTTCTCAGTGACTTTTTTCTCTAATAGTACATCATCACAGTGACTCTTTTCTCTGATAGTACATAATCACAGTGACTCTTTTCTCTGATAGTACATCATCACAGGGACTCTTTTCTCAGATAGTACATCTTCTCAGTGACTTTTTTCTCTGATAGTACATCATCACAGTGACTCTTTTCTTTGATAGTACATCATCACAGTGACTCTTTTCTCTGATAGTACATCATCACAGTGACTCTTTTCTTTGATAGTACATCATCACAGTGACTCTTTTCTCTGATAGTACATCATCACAGTGATTCTTTTCTCTGATAGTACATCATCACAGTGACTCTTTTCTCTGATAGTACATCATCACAGTGACTCTTTTCTCTGATAGTACATCATCACAGTGACTTTCTTTGATAGTACATCATCACAGTGACTCTTTTCTTTGATAGTACATCATCACAGTGACTCTTTTCTCTGATAGTACATCATCACAGTGACTCTTTTCTTTGATAGTACATCATCACAGTGACTCTTTTCTCTGATAGTACATCATCACAGTGACTCTTTTCTTTGATAGTACATCATCACAGTGACTCTTTTCTCTGATAGTACATCATCACAGTGATTCTTTTCTCTGATAGTACATCATCACAGTGATTCTTTTCTCTGATAGTACATCATCACAGTGACTCTTTTCTCTGATAGTACATCATCACAGTGATTCTTTTCTCTGATAGTACATCATCACAGTGACTCTTTTCTCTGATAGTACATCATCACAGTGACTCTTTTCTCTGATAGTACATCATCACAGTGACTTTCTTTGATAGTACATCATCACAGTGACTCTTTTCTCTGATAGTACATCATCACAGTGACTCTTTTCTCTGAAAGTACATCATCACAGTGACTCTTTTCTTTGATAGTACATCATCACAGTGACTCTTTTCTCTGATAGTACATCATCACAGTGACTCTTTTCTCTGATAGTACATCATCACAGTGACTCTTTTCTCTGATAGTACATCATCACAGTGACTCTTTTCTCTGATAGTACATCATCACAGTGATTCTTTTCTCTGATAGTACATCATCACGGTGACTCTTTTCTCTGATAGTACATCATCACAGTGACTCTTTCCTCTGATAGTACATCATCACAGTGACTCTTTCCTCTGATAGTACATCATCACAGTGACTCTTTTCTCTGATAGTACATCATCACAGTAACTCTTTTCTCTGATAGTACATCATCACAGTAACTCTTTTCTCTGATAGTACATCATCACAGTGACTCTTTCCTCTGATAGTACATCATCGCAGTGACTCTTCTCTCTGATAGTACATCATCACAGTGACTCTTTTCTCTGATAGTACATCTTCTCAGTGACTTTTTTCTCTGATAGTACATCATCACAGTGACTCTTTTCTCTGATAGTACATCATCACTGTGACTCTTTTCTCTGATAGTACATCTTCTCAGTGACTTTTTTCTCTAATAGTACATCATCACAGTGACTCTTTTCTCTGATAGTACATAATCACAGTGACTCTTTTCTCTGATAGTACATCATCACAGGGACTCTTTTCTCAGATAGTACATCTTCTCAGTGACTTTTTTCTCTGATAGTACATCATCACAGTGACTCTTTTCTCTGATAGTACATCATCACAGTGACTCTTTTCTCTGATAGTACATCATCACAGTGACTCTTTCCTCTGATAGTACATCATCACAGTGACTCTTTTCTCTGATAGTACATCATCACAGTGACTCTTTTCTCTGATAGTACATCTTCTCATCGACTCTTATCTCTGATAGTACATCATTTCAGTGACTTTTTTCTCTGATAGTACATCATCACAGTGACTCTTTTCTCTGATAGTACATCATCACAGTGACTCTTTTCTCTGATAGTACATCTTCTCAGTGACTTTTTTCTCTGTTAGTACATCATCACAGTGACTCTTTTCTCTGATAGTACATCATCACATTGACTCTTTCCTCTGATAGTACATCATCACAGTGACTCTTTTCTCTGATAGTACATCATCACAGTGACTCTTTTCTCTGATAGTACATCATCAAAGTGACTTTTCTCTCTGATAGTACATCATCAAAATGACTCTTTTGTCTGATAGTACATCATCACATTGACTCTTTTCTCTGATAGTACGTCATCACAGTGACTCTTTTCTCTGATAGTACATCATCACAGCGACTCTTTTCTCTGATAGTACATCATCACAGCGACTCACTGTACACGTCCACACGCTTATAATTCGTCAATGTGTTTGGGTAAATATTGGTTGTGATATCTAGGTATCAAAAATAATTATATTCAATGTACTTAAATTGGTCAATATAACTCATAGTCTCTTTACATGATTGTATGTCAGAATATATAAATATTCACCGTCACATAAAAGTATACAATGTCTTACAGTCTTAGTTTTCGATTCTACTGTTTGACAAAGTTTTCAATTTTACTGTTTGACAAACAATTTTCCAACATGTTGGACCTCTTCAAACTCTAGTTTTTATCCAGTTGCTGTAAATACAGTTTTGATGAGAAAAAGAATTAATTTTGTAGAGATTTTAGAAATAATCTTTTAAAATCTCTTGACTAAAAGGAAAAAATGTACTTTGCAAAGTACTTTTTACTTGGAAAGTAACAAGTACCTGTAAAAAGTACTTCTAAGTTATTATTCAAAGTACTTTTTAGAAAGTACTTCAAGTAGTACTTGAAGTACTTACTTGTTACTTAGTACTTTTACTTGGTACTTGGGAAGTACTTTCCCGCCCATCTCTGCCCGCAGTAGTAGCAAATATCATTTCATTCTCAATTAGTTTCATTGCTTATTAAATTAATGAAATACCAAGTGCTATGTAATCAATCAATGTATTCCATTATGTAATTCAATTAAATAAATAAAATAAATAAACTTTATTGAACAAAAATAAAATACATTCATTCAAGCCTATTTGAAGTTCTGAATTAAACTTTTCAGGCAATGTGAAATTAAAAAAAAATGAATGTATACGAGAAGGATCGTGGGTTTATCATGACTAAAGATGTGTTTGATTTATATTGGATGCATTTATAGTTAATTATGAAGTATTTTTACTGATAAAGTTATTAAAGTTATTAAACAAAAAGTGTCAGCCGATTAATTGGCTTTGAGGAAAGCATAAGTTGATAAGTATTTGATTTAACTCACACCTAAACTTAAAAAATGTAGCGCTAACTGTCATAGTAAGTTAATTTATACACTGCAGAATACATTGGATTAACAGTCTTTGTGGGTTACTATAACACACTATGTCATAGTTGTTTTAACTCACATGTGAACTTACAAAAAAGTAGCACCAACTCCCATAGTAAGTGACTTCATACACCAGATACATTGGATTAACAATCATTGTGAGTTACTGCAACTCACTATGTTCTAGTTGTTTTAACATATGTTCAAATTCCCAAAATGTAACTCTAACTCTCATAGTAAGTTGATTCAATCCATAAAATGATTTGAAGTAACTATGTTTGGTGACACACCACGTCATAGTTGTTTTGACATATGTGAATACATGAATGTAGTCCAACTAACTCACGTAATATATTGATTCAAAGCATATAAATTGTTGACCCATTAAATATGAGTAACCTTTTTTCTCTGTGTTGGTACTAATAGTTATATACAGGTATTATCAGTTATAGGTAGATGCTATTATTAATAGCCTGTTACTACCAGTTTTTCCAAACCTATAGTCGAAAGATATTGTTATTCTATCGTAAATTACTTTTGTATTTGGTGATATGAGTGACATTTTTTCTAACCTAGTGACAATAGACACATCTATCAGTTAGTAAGAAAATGTCACACATATTAGCAGATATGAAACCACTTCAAGATGAAACTCGATAATAAATCTATGGTCAATGACATAAACTGAACGATAAACGAAAATTAATAAAACTTTACGATTAATCAAAATCAATAAACTATATTTATGGTTAATAGTCAAAATCGAACAGTTCATGATTATACATTAAGTTAGTAATTTTAGCTCAGGTGAGGTTGACAAGGCAAATAACCTCATCGCATTATGTTAGGTCAATATAGAGGTTGACCATATCATTTTACTCATTGCATTATGTTAGGTCAATCTGTAGGTTGACCATATCATTTTACTCATTGCATTATGTTAGGTCAATCTGTAGGTTTACCATATCATTTTACTCATTGCATTATGTTAGGTCAATCTGTAGGTTTACCATATCATTTTACTCATTGCATTATGTTAGGTCAATCTGTAGGTTTACCATATCATTTTACTCATTGCATTATGTTAGGTCAATCTGTAGGTTGACCATATCATTTTACTCATTGCATTATGTTAGGTCAATCTGTAGGTTTAGCATATCATTTTACTCATTGCATTATGTTAGGTCAATCTGTAGGTTTACCATATCATTTTGATTTTACTCATCTGATCAGAAAAGAGCGCGAAAATTAAAGTCCATAACTGTCATGGTACAATGCATGGTAACAAATACTCTCATTATCCATTTAATTGATATTAATATAGTTAATTTACTATTAGTTTCAGTCTTGTATTATCTGTTATAAATACATGGTATTATTTAAAGCTATATAATATCAGTTAAACCTTGTTACTATTAGTTATAGTTAGTAGGTATTAGTTATAGCTAGTACCTATTAGTTATAGCTAGTAACTAATAGTTATAGCTGGATAGTATTAGTTTAGTCCAGATATTATTAGTTGAAAGAACATAATACGAGTTATAGTTAGGGAATATTTATGACTAGGTACTAATAGTTATAGACAGGTATTATCAGTTATAGGTAGATGCTATTATTAATAGCCTGTTACTATCAGTTTTTTAATAAAAATATAGTCGAAAAATAATTGTTATTCCATCGCAAATTACTTTTGTATTTGGTGATATGAGTGCCTTTTTTTCTAACCTAGTGACAATATAGACACATCTATCAGTTAGTAAGAAAATGTCACACATATTAGCAGATATGAAACCACTTCAAGATGAAACACAAACCTTAAGAGATTATTTTATTTTCAGTAACTATGAAACTGTTAATATTTAAAGTGAGAAAAGTTTTTACTTTCAAGTGCTCATAGTATATATTATATAGTATATATACTATATAAGTTAAATGATAAATTAGAAAGTTTACTATGTGAAGTAAGGATTCTATAGAGGTATACAAATATATTATGTAAGATAGTGAAAATAATACACGACTGTTGAACAAAAACATTTATTTGTAAGAATTTTCTAAACAATAAACTTCCATTATAAATGAAAACAATTGAAACTTTATTTCCGGTGAAACATTTTTTTGAATAATTTTTAAGTAAATTTTTGATAACATTTTTTTTAAGTTAATTTTTTTTGAGAACATTTTTTCAATTAATTTAATTGAGTGATTTTTTGAGTAATTTTTGATAACATTTTCTTTGAGTGATTTTTTGAGTAATTTTTGATAACATTTTTTTTGAGTGATTTTTTGAGTAATTTTTGATAACATTTTTTTTGAGTGATTTTTTGAGTAATTTTTGAGAACATTTTTTTTGAGTGATTTTTTGAGTAATTTTTGAGAACATTTTTTTTGAGTGATTTTTTGAGTGATTTTTGATAACATTTTTTTTGAGTGATTTTTTGAGTGATTTTTGAGAACATTTTTTTTGAGTGATTTTTTGAGTAATTTTTGAGAACATTTTTTTTGAGTGATTTTTTGAGTGATTTTTGATAACATTTTTTTTGAGTGATTTTTTGAGTAATTTTTGAGAACATTTTTTTTGAGTGATTTTTTGAGTGATTTTTGATAACATTTTTTTTGAGTGATTTTTTGAGTGATTTTTGAGAACATTTTTTTTGAGTGATTTTTTGAGTAATTTTTGATAACATTTTTTTTGAGTGATTTTTTGAGTAATTTTTGAGAACATTTTTTTTGAGTGATTTTTTGAGTGATTTTTGATAACATTTTTTTTGAGTGATTTTTTGAGTAATTTTTGAGAACATTTTTTTTGAGTGATTTTTTGAGTGATTTTTGAGAACATTTTTTTTGAGTGATTTTTTGAGTGATTTTTGAGAACATTTTTTTTGAGTGATTTTTTGAGTAATTTTTGATAACATTTTTTTTGAGTAATTTTTGAGAACATTTTTTTTGAGTGATTTTTTGAGTAATTTTTGAGAACATTTTTTTTGAGTAATTTTTTGAGTAATTTTTGATAACATTTTTTTGATTAATTTTTCATAAAAGTTTAAAAGTGATTAATGAACTAAGAAATTTTCAATCACTAAATTGAAGATTTAAAATTAAATCTCATATATTTCATTAGCTTCTAGCTTCTCTTCTCCTAGCACTCAGCACTCTCCCTCTTACGAAGTCTCTGATCTTAAGGGAAATATTGGTGACCGAGAGTTGTTGTCGTGAGGGTGAGCGGTGTATCATCTTCTTAAGATCATTTCTATCGAAGATCTCCCTCACTTGGGAGCCAGAGGGTACCGTTTTATTTTCAATGAAGTGTTTACATTCAACGAGGATAACTCCCTTCTCCTCACTGGAGAAAAATCTTCTCTGATGTGATGTAGAAAGCAGCTTAAAACGAAATAGAAAAAAAAACATCTAGAAACCATTTTTACGATTTAGGAAATGATGGAAATGATTTGTTCAAAAAATTGTACTTATGAAATTTTGAAGTAATTATAGTTTGACACTAAATGATATGTGTCTATTGAAATAATGGACTAGTTTTGAAATATATCACATTTCTTCAGGATTTCCGCTTTCTCATGGGTTGTGAAAAATTTTCTCCCGTGTTCTGGAGACAACCACTGAAATGGAAATAGATTTAGGAAATGAATTTTCAATTTGAAAGATATCAGTGAAAAAAGAATATGATGAATGTACTCTTCAAGATGGTGAGTTTTATAGTTATGAGAAAATAATTGTAAATTGCGAATGCAATTTGTTGGGCGCATGACTCGCCACGAGATGGCGTTGTTGTTTAACGTAGTCCACTTGTTCTTCGCTTCTATGCTTGGTGTTTGTGTGTAACTGGTTGTCAGTGTTAAATTAGTGCTTGAAGCGAAGAATGTGTGACGCTTTCAGATATAGGTTGTTTAGACTGATCTTCTTTGTTATTTGTTTCAGGAAAGGTGTGACTATAGAATTTAGTTTGTCGTTTGAAGTATTGTCGAGTTGAGTAATTTTATAGATAGATAGTGATTCTACAGTAGAGCAATTAATGTACATGCCTTTTAAAACCCTGTGTATAATTTTCTGGTGGGACAGATGAAACTGGTCAACTTGCCGGCTGGCTAGTCTGGATTGAAAACTTCGGGTAAGCAGAAGGTGTAATGCGAATGTAGGGTGAATACATTTAAAACTGTACTATGAATGAATTAGGAGTGTGAGAGTGTAGCATTACCACAACATTGAGCCTATGAACCATCACTTATTTTTTGAGTCACTATACCTATCGTAAATACAGTAGGTCACGCTATTTGTTTTTAGCCACCTGGCGGTCATTTGTTGTTGTTGTTGAAATCTTTTACAGAATGAGTCCTCGCCTCTTCTGAAGCATCTGGCTCAGGTCTGGAAAGTAGAAAGAAAATTTGTACATATTATTTATTAGTTATTGCAGAAGTCTCAAGGTTTTTAAACAGGGATTATCCCTCTTCATTATATATTTCGTCCCTTCTAATTACTCCAAATTTAGCTACCACCATGTATTAGGAATTCACAACCTATAAATACAACATTTTGTATTTCTTCACTCATATGGGAACAGGGTATTATGATGTTTCAACTGCCACACCAGTTGCAGTCGCCGCTGCTCAGAGCGAGGCACAAAGGGGTGGTGTCGATCATCAGGGGGAATAGTTTATTATTTACTCTACTTTAATATTTACAGTTATCATAATTAAATGTGACTCCATCAACTTACTCTACCACTACCGTGCTTATGGAGTTACATTATCAAGGGAAATTTATTTGTATCCATATGGTGTTTAGTATCAAATGGAAAATAGTATCTTCCAGGTAAAACACCTTTACATTAACCTACAGGCATTAACCTGGAAGATATACATATTAACTTTCACTGTATTGATCTTAAGGTTAGTTAATTAGTTTGCTATAGTTATATATTCAACCCATCTACAATGAGGATAATTTATTAGTTTTCTTCAGATATTCTACAGTGCCACTAATAAGAGTCTTCTGAGTTTCTGCAGGGTAATTACCACCCCCAGAATGTTCCTAAGAGTAAGAGGGACATTACTTCCAGAGAAGATAGAATATAGGTCGTTTCTAAAAGATGAATACAGAGGGCATTGAAGGAAGAGATGCTCAACAGTCTCCACTTGTCCACAGTCACAATGTTCTGTGTCAGACAGGTGGAACCTATTTAAATGTTTCTTTAGACCAACATGACCAATTCTGAGTTTTGCCAGAGCTGTTTCTACAGTCCTTTCTTTGTGGTAAGCCCAGGGCCAATCTTCAATATTCCCTTTTACTCTGAACAAATGGTGTCCCTTACCTTTTATATTCATTTCATTTATCCAATATTGATTCCAGTACATACTCTGTTTCTGCCCAAGTAACCTCATTCTATCCTCTTTACAGATTGTATCATCAGTGACTTCTAGCATCTCATGTCCAGCCCCTGCTGCCATGTCTGCCAGAACATTGCCCTGAATACCTCTATGCCCTGGTACAAAGCGAATCACAACAGGGAATCTAGAATTGAGTTCTATTAGTAAAGACAATATTTCATGGACAGTGTGAACATTTGTTGGGTTTTTAATGTTGAGAAGCGACATTATGCTGGACTGTGAATCAGTAAATATCACAATTCCATCAACATTATGAATGTTGTTGCTAATATATTTCATAGACTGGAGGATAGCAAATAATTCTGCATTCATTATTGAAGTATTTGAGGGTAGTCTAAATGATTCAGTGTATCTGATTCCCTTTTCAGATACTACAATTGCAGCAGATGCCGAATTGGTATTTGGTAGTACTGAACCATCGGTATATATTTTGACATAGGTTTTATATTTGCTATCAACCATGTCGTTAAACAATTGTTTACATTGTTCATCATTAAGATTTCTTTTAGGGACATTGAAAAATTCAGGTAGCAAGTATTTGTTCAAATTGAACCATGGAGGAACAGGTGAGATTAATCCTGTTCTGTTTTGACTACAGTAAGGGAATTGGCAGCTCATCATAAACTGCCAACATCTGACTAGCAATGGGGGAGATCTAACTGTGGATGTCCAACCTTTAAAATAAGCATCATTATTACTCTTTTGAAGTTCATATACTGTAGGGATATTATGAGGTAGTTCACAGAAACGAAAGTAATATTTAGCAAGTAAGTTGTTCCTGTGAATAAAAAGAGGGGAGAGATTACTTTCAATTTCCAAAGAAATAATGGGTGAGGTTTTACGGGCACCAACAATTATTCTTAGGCAATTATTCTGTATTTTATTTAATTTATCCAAACCTGTTTTTGAGTTTGACATGTAAAAAGCACTGCCATAGTCCATCACACTTCGAACTATAGCACAGTACATGCGAGATAAAATTTTTCTGTCGGCGCCCCAATGGTGATTAGATACTGCCTTCATAACATTTACTTTATTAATTAATTTGTCAGATAGTTTTTTGATGTGGCTAGTCCAGGTTAATCTAGGAGCATCGAATATAAGTCCAAGATACTTATATTGTTTTACAAAAGCTATAGGGATTTGATCGATTGTAATAACGGGAGTTTCATATCTTTTTAATGTAAAAATCATTGCATTTGTTTTATTCGGATTTAAGTTAAATCCCCAATCTTTAAACCATTTAGATAATAGGTCAATTTGTTGTTGCAATAGGTTTACTGCCCTGTCAAGATTTTCATGAGAGGTAAATAAAGCAATATCGTCAGCATATTCTGCCATATGAACATACTGAAGATGAGGAATATCTGACAACATTATATTAAACAAGGTGGGGGACAAAGTGGATCCCTGGGGGACACCTGTAGTCATAGGGTTAGTGTCTGAGTATTCACCATCAAAGAACACATTGTATTGTCTACCTGTTAGGTATTCCCTTAACCACTTTAGCATCTTCCCCCTGACATTTAACTTTGCTAATTTATACAGCAAGCCTAAATGCCATATGCCATCATAGGCTTGACTCAAATCGAGAAAGATTGTTACACAGTATTTTCTTTGGTATAATGAATGTCTAATTTCATTCTCTATGCGAGCTATCTGATCATAGGTAGAGAGTCTCTTCCTAAAACCTGCTTGGGTGATGCTGAAGGCTGAGTTAGATTCTAGAGTAAAATTTAGCCTGCTACAGATCATTTTTTCAGTTAATTTACAAAAACAGGATAATAATGAAATTGGTCTATAGGATGAAGGTTCTTTTGCTGGCTTGCCTGGTTTCAAAATCGGTAAAATTAATGCATTTTTCCAGTCTTTAGGTATTTCTGCATCATCAAAGCTTTTATTAATAATTTCTAATGACCACTTAAGGTAGTCATTAGGAAAATGTTTAAACATATTGTTATGGATATCATCTTGCCCTGGTGTATTGTTTTTCAAAGTTATTATTGCATTTTCTAGTTCATGAAATTGGAAGCTTGAGTTATAGTTGAAATCAGTATCATCACTTATGGCAGAGAGTACAGTAGGCAAGAGTTCAGAGTTATCTATAGTATGGTTAGCAGAGTTAAATACACCAAGGTAATATGAGGCAATGGAGTTTGCTTTATCTTTTGGGTTAGTCAAATATATTCCATTTAAACAAATTGGCTGAGATTGGAATGAGGTTTTAGATTTGTTTGTAAGTTTACCTATATAGTTCCAGATTGTTTTCACTGGTGTGTCTTTATTAAGTGTATTGGAGAATTGTTGAAAGGATTCATTTTTTGCAATTTTACAGGTTTTTTTCACTATAGCTGCAGCTCTTTTTAGTTCTACAAGATTTTCTGACGTTGGATGTCTATGGAAGAGGTTTTTCCTGTGATGTCTCTCCTTCACTGCCTTGGTACAATCTTTATTCCACCAAGGTTTAGAATATTTGGGGTTATTTATACTTTTAGTTTTATTAAATGTTGAGTTAGTGACATGAACTAAATTATTTTTCAGGGTCTCGTAAGATACTTTGAGGTTAGTAATATCCTTTTCAGCTTCTGGTAGTTTTAATACCCAATCATCCCAATTTCCTGTATCAAAGATCCATTTACTTCTCAGTTTTTTAAGAGTAACAATTGGGTGGAAATTAATTTCTATGAGGATGGGAGAATGGTCACTACCTAAATCTTCTGCAATTTTAACTGAACCTTGACAAAATAAATCTAAAGAAACAAAACACAAATCAAGGGTAGAAAATTTTCGGCCTGGAGTATGATAGTAAGTGGGAAGGTTCTGAGGAGTTAATAGACATATATTAGGGTTGTTGTATAAATATTCTACTAAATGTTCACCTGAACTATTGGTTATACTGGTTGTATCCCACATTGGGTGATGGGCATTTAAGTCTCCTACTATAATTTTCTTATTACCCAGTTGATTAAAATAAAATTCAAATTCTGCAGTTGCTATGGTTTCATTGGGTTTATACACATTTAAAATATCTATGTGACTATTGTTACCATGGATTCTAACAGACTGCACCTCTAAGAGACCCTGATTGAATTCATCTAAATTAACTTCAGAAACACTCACATCATTCCTAACTAAAATGGCCAGGCCTCCTCCTGCACGATTTACTCTACATTGAAAAAAGGATTTGTAATTCTGAAAATGAGGAAGTCTGTTACTTCTTAGCCATGTTTCACATAAACATACAACATGTGGGGTCTCCTGATATAACCTAGTTTTGAATTCAGTTAATTTGCTATATAAACTATGACAATTCCAATTTAAGATTCGTAAATTATCCATCATCATCATCTTTAGACTTTTTCCTTATATTCTCCTGTGAGCCAGATTCTTTTCTTTTCGTTCTAAGATTTTTGATGGGGATGATATGACCTGAAGTGGAGGGCTCTTTGTCTTGGCTGTTACTGTTTGTTCTTTGTACCATTTTATCTTTCTTCTCGGAGTTTATTTCTATTGCTTTACTCTTATCTTCTCCTCCTTCACCTTCTATTAGGATTGGATCTATTTTAACTCCTGTTACTTCTTCAACAGTCCTGATGACCAATTCAGTTTCATTTGTTTTTAGTTTCATCAATTTCACAATTAGAATACTCAATTGACTTAATAATGTTTCAGAGGGTATATTGTGATTTTCTGTCTGTGTACTTGCACATGTAGTAGTAGCAGCAGTTTTGTTTTTATTTGGAGAACTCAAATTTGGTTGTGTCTGTGGTCTGGTTATATGTTGCAAGTTGTTTACAGTTATTTCTCTTGTAGTTTCACCACTTTTTGGTATAGCTATTTGGCTATAGTTATTATTGGACACCTCTTTCACACTCAACAAAGCCTGTTTATATGTTAGTCCCTCAAAGGCTCTCTTTTTTTCAATTTCCTTAGCCATTTTAATCTTCAGGCAGCCACCATAGTTGGCTGAATGGTTTTCATTACAGTTAATACATTTCATGATTTTTTGTTCAAGAGGTAAATCCACTTGGGAGCAGTTGAAGGTTTTGTGTGATCCTGCACAGGTAGCACAAACTGGCTTGCTACGGCATATATATGCATTATGGCCGAATTTCTGACAGTTGTAACACTGCCATGGACGTCCCACATAAGTGCTCACTTTGAATCTTTGATACCAAAGTATTATCTCTTTGGGTAAAGATCTGCCTTTGAAAGTCAACTTGATAGTCAGAGTTGGAGTCTTCTCCTTTCCTCTAAATATTCTTTCTATATTTGATATATCAGGGTATGATAGAAGCAACTCTTCTTTCAAGTCTTCAATTGGCCCGATGACACCCCTGATAGTTTGTTCTTCTCTTGGGAGACGACAGGTTGCTTTAAAAGTGTTGAGAGAGGACATTTTGAGTATTTCTTCACTATTTTCTTTGTTTGTCTTGCCAATTTGAACCACTAAAATATTTCTCTTTAGGTTTTTTGTTACATTGATAATATTTTGCTTTCCTATAATAGATGTGTAGAGACTATTATTTAAACATTTATCATTGGAGAAGAATTCTTTAAGAACCAAATCAGTTTTTCTCCATCTGAGTTCATTACTGGTTCGATAATTATTGTCACGTTTTGTGAACTGTTGTCTTGTGCTCCATTTTGTTCTTGTAGAGGTATATTCCTTGGTCTTGAACTTGGGATATATCCGTTATTCAAGGCAGAGCTAAGGTTCATGTCATTTGTTACTGCTTTATCTTCTTTGTTATTTGGATTTCTACCTGTTTCTGGAAAGTAATCTCTTTTATTTGAATCTAATAAATTTTCATTGATTCTACTCTTTTTAGTCATTTGGCATCTCAACAGTTCATTTACTTCATCTGTGGATGGCATATCCACATCATCTGTAAAGCCTACAAATTGTATATCATCCTCTTCCTCTATTGTGGGGACATTACTTGTTTGTACAGTTTTCATTGAGTTTGTAAACTGTGTCTCTGGGATTATCAAATTCCCCATGGAGTCATGCTCTCCACTATCAGGAATGAAGGCTTCTTCAGAAAACTCATCACCTGAAGATGAGGCAGCCATGATTTCCTAAATTCTCAGTTACAAAATATAGAATTTAAATTGTTTTCTGGAATAGGAAATTATCTGGCTAGTGGCTACCTACTAGTATAGGTAGTTATATAAACAATTTCAGTTTATAGGTAATAATATACCTAAAAATACTTGTTATAGTTATATTGCTTAGAGAAGAAAATGGGATATGAAGTGAATATGAATAGGTATGCTATCTAACACTCTACTCTACTATTTACCTGTATAGGTAGTAACTAGTAAGTAGGTAGTTATTTACCACCTAGTTGTCTACTAGGTGGCAATAAATATCATATATATATATACAAATGCCTAAGATAACTATCGATTTGAGAATATATTTACAGTATAAACAAATATAGAAACAAAATATATATATTTGGCTTTACCTTATTATCAACACGTCTGTCAGCTCCGAAAACGTCTGCCTTCCCGGTCATTTTCTATAGAACTAATACATGCCATTTTAACGCCAATAAATTACTTTTTTAAGATGTAGTTTCGGCATCTGCCTTAATTTAGCTAATTTTACATTTACGTGAATTCTTTTGTATTTTAGCGTGCATTTTAATAAATATGTCAGTGTGATGAACCTTTTAGATTTTGTGTACTATTTTAGATTTTATATACTATTTTAGATTTTTACTTTACAGTACCGAACGAGTCTAGGAGTCACTGTACATGATCTGTGAATAAATAGACCAACTGGTCACTGAGTTTCACTACCCTCCCCCACCAGAAACAGTACCGAAGTTTCATAAAATCTTGAACATCAAGGCACTTGGACAAACCCGAGTGCCGAGAAGAGTCAAGTCTAATCTGTTTCATTTCCGGGGGAGGTAAGACGAGGGGTCTACGCTTAACCTGGGAAGGAGAACAGTATAGTGAGAGATAGAAAGAGGAAAGTGCTTACGTCACTTTGAAGTTCATAGTGATTTCGTCCTTTAGAATTTCATTTTGCTCCTCAAGGCAACCAAACTCGGAACTTGAAACTTATGCTCGCTGTACAAATCTACGGAGAATGTGAATACTGTTACGTCACGTGTATAAGTAGGAAAGTGATGACATTAGCTATCATAGCTATCAATGTGGTGTATTTTGACTAAATCTGGGATTTCGGATAACTCTGCACTTCATGAAATTCTCCATTCATATCGCATTTTAGTGTTATAAAAACAATATTTAGCTAAAATAGTATTTCTTAATTAATAGTCGTTGCACTTCACCTCCAGCGTTTAGGTTTTATTTCATTTCATTACAATCTTCATTTAATTTATCTTTTTCTGCATTTAATTCAAACATGCAATATTTAGACTGAATTTCATTTCGCATTTAATATTCTGCATTCTATATATTTGCTATTTAAATCAAACTTACAGTAATTAGGCTACCATTCATTTTGTCGCTCTTCATTTCATTTTTCGTGTTGTATATTTGAAATATTTAGGCTAACAAACAGTGGCAGGAGATCAATTGATTCGCTTGATTAGCGTGTGTGTGGTGTTGTTAATCTGATTGGTTTGTGCTCTGTCTTGCTGTAGACCTGTTGTGTGATTCTGTGTGGCTTGTGAGTGGGAGTGAGTGGACTCTTGTCTTATACAGTTTACGGTTGCCCGTATAGTGGGGTATTTCCTAACACCCCTCTTCCAGAAACCAGTCCAGTGCAGCGCATTGAGTTTACCTATAAGGTGATTAGAAGCATGGAGAAGTTAAACGCGCGACAACTAGCAGAAGTGCTGAGATCCCTGGGTGAGCCATCATCTGGAGGTAAGAGTGTGCTTTATTGTCGCTTAGAAGCAGCTTTAATGGATAGAAACATGAAGTACGAGGACGCATTGGCGAGTGTAAGTAAGAGTGAAGAAGTAGACATAGAAAATGAATTGGCCCCAGGGGACAGTATCTCACAAGTAGGAGAAGGTATTGGGGTGGGAAATCCAGATAAGAAAAATGTATTAGATGGGTTAGGTAGCACACGAAGATCTGGTGGGTCAGTAGCATCGAGTAGGAGAACATCGAGTAGGAGAAGAAAAACAGGATCGTTAGTATCAAGAATTTCTCGTGCTGGATCTTGCCTTAGCACCACATCGTCGATGCTAAGAATACGAGAGCTGGAGGTCCAGAGGCTGGTGCAGGCGGCTGCTGGAGAAAAGGCCATCCATATCGAACAGCTGCGTATGCAACAGCAGCTTGCACGGCAGAAAGCTCAATCTGAACTGGAAGAAAAGAAGAGGAAACTGGAGAGTGAAGTTGAGGATGAGAAGAATAGACTTGAGGATGAAAAGAGGAGACGGGAGATTGAAGTGGAAGAAGAAAAGAGGAGACTGGAGAGTGAAATGAAAAACGAGAAGAGGAGACTGGAGGAAGAGAAAAGAAAACGTGAAGCTGAAGAAATGAGAGAGGAGATGGAATTAGAAATGGAAATCAAATCTCTGGAACGTCAGGCACGGGATGATGCCCTCAGAGTTGAAGCGGAGGCATGGGCACGATTTGAGGTTATTGATGCGGGAACTGTTCAACGTAAGGGTACTCGATTGAATGTGGAAGATATCGTGAGAGATCAAACTGGGGCTGTAGGTAAGATTGTAGATAGGGGGATTAGTAAAAGCTATATTGGTGTTAGTGATAGGTCTAGGATAGTGGAGTGGGATAAGGAGAATTTTGATAGACAGTACCATAGGAATGGAATAAAGGGACGTTCTAGGGAGAGTCATTTTGATAGTGGTGATTTAAAGTTGGGGGTTGGTAATGGGCGTACAGTGGAACCAAACATAGTATGTAGTGAGAATATCTTACGAGAGCTGGCAGCAAGCAACGTTAGGATTGGGCTACCGAAATATAAAATAGAATGCTTCGACGGTGATGCTACTCAGTATACCATCTTCAAAGGGTCAATGGCCGAAATAAACCGATCCGATACGCTGAGTTACACTGAGAAGCTCCACTATGTTTACCAGCATACCTCGGGAGAACCTAGGGAATTAGTAAAAGGAGCCCTGTATATGGACCCTAAAAAGGGCTATGAAGAAATCTGGAAATGGTTCGAGGAGAAGTACGGAGCACCTGAGAAAATCGGCTCAGAATTTGTCGATGGTCTTCTGAATCGGAACCCGGTAGCGAGAGACGATGTCGAGGGTTTGAAGGCCTATGCTGTGTCATTAAGACTTACTAAGAATGTCCTGGATATGATCCCCCATGGAAGGAGTGAGTTGGATCACCCTAAGACAATCAGAGCCTTGGTATCAAAGCTTCACTTTGGTCTGCAGGAGAAGTGGAGGGTGCAATCAACCGAGAAAAAGCACGAGTTGGGAGAATACTTAGGGTACGAGGATCTTATCAAGTTTGTCGAGAAAGCAGCAAGAACGGATTCAGACCCGCTATATGGAAAGCAAGCTATGCAAAGAGCATCCGTTGAACAATTGGGTAAGGCAAGTCAACCAAGAAAGAGGGTCGTTATTAACGCAGTGTCGTATGGGGAAGATATGGCTGAGGAGAATAGGAGAGAATTTAGGGAACCTCATGTCAATGGGAAAATAAGATATAGGCAGAGTTGTTTCCACTGTGCAGGTGCTCATAGGTTAGACCATTGTCGGATATTTAAGCAGTTAGAGGAAGATGAGCGACAAGAAGTGGTTAGAGATAAAAACCTATGTTTTATCTGCCTTCAACCAGATCACCGTGCTGCTGTTTGCTCTGCACCCAAGGTATGTGATCGTTGTAATAGATATCATCACACACTCTTGCACAGAGAAGGTAGGGGAGTATATCAGAGAAATCGAGGAACATCCCCCAATGGTAATGTCGGTGGGAGCAAGGCATTCTACAAGGAGGGACGGGGTAGGAAGGTAAGTCCGTCAGTTGACGCCCCTGAATTTCAGAGCAAGGGACCAATAAAACCTGGACCAAGAGCGTTGGATAAGCAGGGACATAGCGGAAACAGGGTATTAATCAGTAGAGTTTCCGCTGAGGATGGTACTAGTATCGGGAGTATGAATGTGTTACCTGTAGTAGTTAAGGACAAGAATGGGGCAGAGGCAGTAACGTCCGCATTTTTAGATCCTGGTAGCGCGGTATCCTTTTGTACTACCGGGTTCTTAGATAGGTTAGGAGTTCGAAAGGAGGATCGGCATAGTGTTAATCTCTGTACGGAGACTATGCACGATAAAAGATGGGAACAAACTGCTCTCGTCTCTGGGTTGATGGTGAGAGGGAAGGATGAAGTAGAATGGCTTTCCCTTCCTCCAATTTATGTTGTAAATAGGATACCTGTATCTAGTTGTGACGTACTAGGAAAAGGGGAAATAAACAGCTGGGAACATTTGGAGGGTTTGGGGAAGCGAACTGTGGGAAGCATCGACTTAATGATAGGTATGAATGCACCAGGCGTCCATGAACCACTGGAAATTATTACCGCACCACGTGTTGGGGAGCCCTATGCAATTAGGACTAGAATAGGAACGTGTGTAATGGGACTGCTTGGAAGCAATCGATTTGGAAGAGCAGTAGTGAATAGAGTAGGAATGAGTGTTGGCGAGGTTAGGGCTTTGATAGATGGAGCCTTCGAGAGAGGATTTGAGGGAATGAGTGAGGACAAGTTGGGAATGTCTGTTGAAGATGAGAGGTGGGTGCAGATAGTGGAAGAGGGTTGTAAGAGGATCGAAGGACACTATGAAATACCTTTACCATTGAAAGACATGTCACAAAGGCTGCCAGACAGCCGATGTGCTGCTCTAAAAAGAGCGCTAGGATTAAGAAAGAAACTGGAAAACAATAAACAGTTAAGAGATCTATACGAGGAAAGTGTGAATGATATGATAGAGAAGGGGTATGCGGAAAAGGTGGTGGATGGAAGTAGAGGCAAGTGGTACCTACCACATTTCAATGTACAACGGCCGGACAAGCCTGGGAAAGTTAGGGTTGTATATGACTGTGCTGCAAAGGTCCAAGGGGTAGCATTGAATGATCTACTACTACAAGGACCTGATTTGGCTACGCATCTGTTAGAAGTGTTGCTTAGATTCAGAGAGGGGACTTTTGCCTTTACTGCTGATGTGAATGCCATGTTCCACCAGGTAAGGACCCCAGAGAGATGTCGTGATTATCTTCGTTTCTTCTGGTGGGACGGGGGTGTTTTGAATGGAGTCTTAAGCGAATATAGAATGGCCGTGCATCTTTTCGGCGCCACATCTTCACCTAGCGTGGCCAATTACGCACTTAGACGGGTAGCTGATGAGGCAGGGGGGTTGTCGAACAGTCGCGCAGCGAATGCTCTCAAAGAAAATTTCTATGTTGACGATTGTCTTGTTGCCGACTGTGATAGGTTGGCGCTGGCTAAAACGGCTGTTGAGCTTCGTGATCTGTGTAGCTCGGGGGGATTTGATCTGAGAAAGTTTAGCAGCAATATACACGAGATAGAGGGTCAGTTGGGTGAGGGAAATGAGATCCTGACTTGTCATAAGGTTTTAGGTGTAACATGGGACAAATGTGAAGATAAGTTAGGTATAATGACCCCGCAGTTCTTGAGAAAGAGTGAGAGTGAATGGCCTATGGAGAATGTTACGGTTGACGACGGAGATGATATAGAGTGTGGTGATCCAGAGGTACGAAAGTGCCATGTACTGAGAGCTGGGGCGATCGAAAGCTTTGTTGGGAGAATTGCACAAAGATATTCTGATTGGATTAGGCTAGTTAGAGCTATAGCTTGGCTTACAAAATTTAGGGATCACATCGCCGGGTCTATGGACAACGAGAATAGAAGTCTTTCGGTATGTGATCGTGAAAGAGCTGAAAAAACGATATTAAAAGCCATTCAGAGTGAGTGTTTTGGTGACGAATATGTATGTCTGAAAGGGGGACAACAAGATAGGAGGGATAGCAGCGTATTCAAGTTGGGAATCTTCATGAAAGATGAGTTGATTAGAGTCGGTGGGAGATTAGGCCAGTCGTTCTTGTCGTATGATCAGAAGCACCCTATACTTCTACCTTCTGATCACATTGTTACTTCATTAATTATAAGAGATGCTCATGTGAACGTTGGGCACATGGGAATCTCAACAGTGTTAGGATTTACAAGGGACAAATTTTGGATAGTGAGGGGCTATTCAGCAATACGGAAACAAATCAGAACCTGTCTAGTGTGTAAAAGAGTCCAAGGGAAACCTATTGAACAGAGAATGGCTGATCTTCCGGAGTTCCGAGTAACCGATGGTGAACCTGCTTTCACCTATGTAGGCGTCGACTGTTTCGGCCCTTATCACGTTGCATTCGGTCGAGGTAAGAAGAGAGCTAAAAGGTATGGCGTGTTGTTCACATGCATGACCATGCGGGCAGTGCATCTAGAAGTCGCGCAGGACTTATCAGCTGAGGCTATCATGCGAGCGATTAGAAGGTTCATGGCGAGACGAGGCAAGGTTAAACTCTTCTGCTCCGACAATGGTACGAATTTTGTCGGGGCAAGAAGGGAGATTTTGGATACACTGGGCGCGGAATCTGTACGACACGAGTTGGGTGACCGGGGAGTTAGGTGGGAGTTCAATCCTCCGAGAGCTTCCCACTTTGGTGGGATATGGGAATCAGTAATAAAGACAGCTAGGCGTGTATTGGAAGCGGTAATGAACGGCAAAGTTTTTTCAGAGGACTGCCTCGCGACAATGTTTTGTGAGGCAGAGGCCGTTATGAATAGTAGACCCTTGGTCATAGTCGGAGAGGATCCGGATGAAGATGTGCTGAGTCCTCAGAGGCTTCTCAATTTGGGGACATCAATGGACTACCAAGGTAAGGTACCGGACACAATACCAGAAGTCGTGAAAAGGTGGGTCCACATACAGAGTCTCGCTCAGCAATTTTGGAAGCGCTGGTGCCGAGAATATCGGAGCTCTCTTCAAGGAAGAGGTAAGTGGATCTCTAAAAGAACAAACGTAGCAATTGGAGACATAGTGTTAATAATAGATGAGACAGAGCAGAGGTGCCACTGGCCTATCGGACGAATAGAAGAGGTAAGAAAGAGTAAAGATGATCTTGTCAGAAGCGTCACCGTCCGTGCGAAAGGACGAACGTATGAGAGACCAGTAGCGAAGCTGATAATGATGATTAAGAATCAGAGTTTGCCGTGAGATATGAACCGTATTGAACGGATAGAGTAGGTGAACAGAGTTCAAAGGAGGGACTGTAAATTGCGAATGCAATTTGTTGGGCGCATGACTCGCCACGAGATGGCGTTGTTGTTTAACGTAGTCCACTTGTTCTTCGCTTCTATGCTTGGTGTTTGTGTGTAACTGGTTGTCAGTGTTAAATTAGTGCTTGAAGCGAAGAATGTGTGACGCTTTCAGATATAGGTTGTTTAGACTGATCTTCTTTGTTATTTGTTTCAGGAAAGGTGTGACTATAGAATTTAGTTTGTCGTTTGAAGTATTGTCGAGTTGAGTAATTTTATAGATAGATAGTGATTCTACAGTAGAGCAATTAATGTACATGCCTTTTAAAACCCTGTGTATAATTTTCTGGTGGGACAGATGAAACTGGTCAACTTGCCGGCTGGCTAGTCTGGATTGAAAACTTCGGGTAAGCAGAAGGTGTAATGCGAATGTAGGGTGAATACATTTAAAACTGTACTATGAATGAATTAGGAGTGTGAGAGTGTAGCATTACCACAACATTGAGCCTATGAACCATCACTTATTTTTTGAGTCACTATACCTATCGTAAATACAGTAGGTCACGCTATTTGTTTTTAGCCACCTGGCGGTCATTTTCTATAGAACTAATACATGCCATTTTAACGCCAATAAATTACTTTTTTAAGATGTAGTTTCGGCATCTGCCTTAATTTAGCTAATTTTACATTTACGTGAATTCTTTTGTATTTTAGCGTGCATTTTAATAAATATGTCAGTGTGATGAACCTTTTAGATTTTGTGTACTATTTTAGATTTTATATACTATTTTAGATTTTTACTTTACAGTACCGAACGAGTCTAGGAGTCACTGTACATGATCTGTGAATAAATAGACCAACTGGTCACTGAGTTTCACTACCCTCCCCCACCAGAAACAATAATTGTGTCGCAAAAATTCTCTAAACCGACGCCAGGTTGAAATTACGTGAAAATTTTCAATATCATTAACTATTTTACTTAGGAACTTATTCTTCATTGATTGTAATCGAGTAAAATCAAACTTTTTCACAGCTTTTTTGTTCTTGCTTACACATGTTCATGAAATTTAATGCTAGACAACGATAGATAGGTAGTATTTTGAAACAGAACCCTCAATTCAGAATAGTTAGTACGTAAGAATGTAGAGTGAAAAATTGATCTTATGAATACAAGAAAAATATTATAGTAAGTTGAGCAATATTTCTGTATTACCTGTCTTCCTTCCTCCAATGCCGAAGCTGTAGATGGAGTATGAAAAAGACTCCTTTTTGCCCTCTGCATTGAATAAAATATCAATATATGATGATTTTCATATAGAATATAGAGTGTTGAAAATAAACGGAATTTATTTAAAAAAATTAATGATTAATTTAGTTAAATCGGTCGAAAATGATACTTTTTATGTCAGATTTGAATACAGGATATCGAAAAATGTATAAAAACATGTATGGCACATCCCTAGCAGTTTATTTTGAATATTGGATTTAATATCAGATTTAAAAATTTAATTTTCTTAAAACGGGTTTTAATCGAAATATCGTTTACAAATTTGGATTTATCAGGATCTATCTATAATCACTCTATACCAGAGTGATTCAATTTAAATTAATACATGATTATTATTATTATATAGTGAGGATTTGACAATTTTAACCCTTTCTCTCATAGAATTGCGCCAGAGCAACAACTGTAAGGTAATAAAAACAATAAAATAATCTAATATTTTATTTGTAAATTTTTCATCAATAATTGTAATTTATTTTACCTTCTTTCCTTGTTTCTTGTCAGCAACAACAAATAGATGAGAAGATATATCGCAAACTATTATTTACTATTATTTATATCCCATTAATGAAAATAAAATCAGCGGTTTAATTACAATAATCTATTACCTCTTTCAATTACTCCATTTCTTCAATTGAGAGGTAAGGCGTCTTCTGAGCTTTTTTGGACTCTGAAAGTGATAAATGATCAAAATTAGATTAAGTATACTTTGAAAACAGAGTAATGAAGATTACTTTATTAAATTCCTCTTGTTTAAATTATAACAATAATTATTATAACAATAATAATTACGGATGTTTCAACGAGTAAATGATACAGTCAATTATCTGTTATCTTAACCCACTGAGTCAATCGTAAAGTCAACACAATGTTTACCTAACCTACTGAGTCAATAGTAAAGTCAAGAGAATGTTGACTTAACCTTCTGAGTCAATAGTAAAGTCAACAGAGTGTTGACTTAACCTTCTGAGTCAATAGTAAAGTCAACACAATGTTTACCTAACCTACTGAGTCAATAGTAAAGTCAAGAGAATGTTGACTTAACCTTCTGAGTCAATAGTAAAGTCAACAGAGTGTTGACTTAACCTTCTGAGTCAATAGTAAAGTCAACACAATGTTTACCTAACCTACTGAGTCAATAGTAAAGTCAACAGAGTGTTGACTTAACCTTCTGAGTCAATAGTAAAGTCAACAGAGTGTTGACTTAACCTTCTGAGTCAATAGTAAAGTCAACAGAGTGTTGACTTAACCTTCTGAGTCAATAGTAAAGTCAACTAAAGTAAAGTATTGAGTCAACACCTCTGTTGACTAAGGTCAACACCTCTGTTGACTAAGGTCAACACCTCTGTTGACTAAGGTGAACACCTCTGTTGACTAAGGTCAACACCTCTGTTGACTAAGGTCAACACCTCTGTTGACTAAGGTCAACACCTCTGTTGACTAAGGTCAACACCTCTGTTGACTAAGGTCAACACCTCTGTTGACTAAGGTCAACACCTCTGTTGACTAAGGTCAACACCTCTGTTGACTAAGGTCAACACCTCTGTTGACTAAGGTCAACACCTCTGTTGACTAAGGTCAACACCTCTGTTGACTAAGGTCAACACCTCTGTTGACTAAGGTCAACACCTTTGTTGACTAAGGTCAACACCTCTGTTGACTAAGGTCAACACCTCTGTTGACTAAGGTCAACACCTCGGTTGACTAAGGTCAACGCCTCTGTTGACTAAGGTCAACACCTCTGTTGACTAAGGTCAACACCTCCGTTGACTAAGGTCAACACCTCCGTTGACTAAGGTCAACACCTCTGTTGACTAAGGTCAACACCTCTGTTGACTAAGGTCAACACCTCTGTTGACTAAGGTCAACACCTCTGTTGACTAAGGTCAACACCTCTGTTGACTAAGGTCAACACCTCTGTTGACTAAGGTCAACACCTCTGTTGACTAAGGTCAACACCTCTGTTGACTAAGGTCAACACCTTTGTTGACTTAGGTCAACACCTTTGTTGACTAAGGTCAACACCTCTGTTGACTAAGGTCAACACCTCTGTTGACTAAGGTCAACGCCTCTGTTGACTAAGGTCAACGCCTCTGTTGACTAAGGTCAACACCTCTGTTGACTAAGGTCAACACCTCTGTTGACTAAGGTCAACACCTCTGTTGACTAAGGTCAACACCTCTGTTGACTAAGGTCAACACCTCTGTTGACTAAGGTCAACACCTCTGTTGACTAAGGTCAACACCTCTGTTGACTAAGGTCAACACCTCTGTTGACTAAGGTCAACACCTCTGTTGACTAAGGTCAACACCTCTGTTGACTAAGGTCAACACCTCTGTTGACTAAGGTCAACACCTCCGTTGACTAAGGTCAACACCTCTGTTGACTAAGGTCAACACCTCTTTTGACTAAGGTCAACACCTCAATTGACTAAGATCAACCAATTGACTCAGATCAGATAGAGTAGAGTAAGTGTAGAGTAAGTGTAGAGTAAGAATAGAGTAAGAGTAGGGTAAGAATAGAGTAAGAGTAGAGTAAGAATAGAGTAAGAATAGAGTAAGGGTAGATTAAGTTTCAAAGTTATAAAGGCTTCCAAAGTTATAAGGTTTTCTAAGATATAAAAAGTAATAGTGTTGTAGAAGGTTTTAATATTAAAGATGGTTTTAAAGTTAGAATTGAATTTATATCTCAAACACCTTTCTTAACATTAAACCCTTTTATAACTTTGAAACCCTATATAATTTTGAATTGTAAATCTCTTAATATAGTTTCAACCATACTATTTAATCGTTAGGTTAGATTAATATAGAGTCAACTATACCATTTACTCGTTAGGTTAGGTTAATGTAGAGTCAACCATGCCATTTACTCGTTAGGTTAGGTTAATATAGAGTCAACCATACCATTTACTCGTTAGGTTAGGTTAATATAATGTTAACCATACCATTAACTCGTTAGGACAGGTTAATATTGTGTTAACCATACTATTAACTCACTAGGTTAGGTTAATATTGTGTTGACCATATCATTTACTCGTTAGGTTAAGTAAAAATAGTGTTGACCATACTATTTACTCGTTAGGTTAGGTTAATATAGAGTCAACTATACCATTAACTCGTTAATTTAGGTTAATGTAGAGTCAACCATGCCATTTACTCGTTAGGACAGGTTAATATAGAGTCAACCATACCATTAACTCGTTAGGTTAGGTTAATATAATGTTAACCATACCATTAACTCGTTAGGACAGGTTAATATTGTGTTAACCATACTATTTACTCACTAGGTTAGGTTAATATTGTGTTGACCATATCATTTACTCGTTAGGTTAAGTAAAAATAGTGTTGACCATACTATTTACTCGTTAGGTTAGGTTAATATAGAGCCAACTATACCATTTACTCGTTAGGTTAGGTTAGTAGAGTCAACCATGCCATTTACTCGTTAGGTTAGGTTAATATAGAGTCAACCATACCATTAACTCGTTAGGACAGGTTAATATTGTATTCACCATACTATTTACTCACTAGGCTATGTGAATATGGTGTTGATCATACCATTTACTCGTTAGGTTTGGTTAATATACAATATGGGCCACAAAATGTTTCCACTTTTTCAAATACTTGTAAATTGTTAGCCAATGGACGAAAGAACTGTATCTTGGTCTCTTTCTCTCCACCTCTTTTTGTACTATAAAAAACTGAAAACAATTTTCAACTGGTGAAAATAGTTTAAGAACAGTTGAGCAAAGAGTCAGTGTGATTATTTTTGCCATTGCGCGAAGGTCATTTTTAAAGCTAACTACGTGATTCTACTTACTAAAAGGCAATGGATAAAATATAATGGTAGACATTATAACACAGGATGCTTACACTTCTTCCTTGGAAATTGAACAACTTCAGTTACAATTTTGATCTCATTGAAGTTTTCACTAGGAATGCTTGTTCTTTGCTTGTTCATTGCATGGTTAAGGCCCGTTCCACACAAGCATTTTTAACACCGTGGGGAAAAAAGTGTTAACACTTGCGTTTACTTATCGCTGAAGGATAAATCACAGTAAATTTCTACTTCAGCTATAAAAAAAACGAATGTGTGAACATTTTTTAAGAAGAGCTCTTTTCCGCGCTTTTAAAAATGCAAGTGTGAAGCGAGCCTTAACCATGCAATGAACAGGCGAAGAACGAATATTCCTTGTGAAAACTTCAATAAGATCAAAATGTATCTGAAGTTGTTCTATTTCCAAAGAGTTTACAAGGAAGAGGTGTAAGCACCTTGTATTATAATGTCTTCCATCATATTTTTTTCCTTTTATTCACTGCCTTTAAGTGAGTTAAATCATAGAGATAGCTCTAACAATAATCTTCGCGCAATAACAAAAATAATCACACTCACTGTTTGCTAACCTGTTCTCAAACTATGTCCATCCGTTCAAAATTGTTTTTACCTATTAATAGTACAATAAGAGACAGAGAAAAAAAGACCAATATGCAATTTTGTCGTCCATTGGCTAACCATTTACAATTATTAGAAAAATCGGAAACATTTTTGTGCCCATACTGTATGTAGCTATAGTGTCAACCATACAATTTACTCGTTAGGTTAGATTAATATTGTGTCGACCATATCATTTACTCGTTAGGTTTGGTTAACATAGTGACTATCATATCATTTACTCGTAGGTAGGTTAACATAGTGTCAACCATACTATTTACTCGTTAGGTTAGGTAAATATTGTGTTGACCATATCATTTACTCACTAGGATAGGTAAATATTGTGTTGACCATATCATTTACTCACTAGGATAGGTAAATATTGTGTTAACCATATCATTTATTCACAAGGTTAGGTAAATATTGTTTTAACCATATCATTTACTCATAAGATTAGGTGAATATGGTTTTGATCATACCATTTACTCGTTAGGTTTAGGTTGATATTGTGTTAACCATAAAATTTACTCACTAAGTTAGGTTAATAGAGTATAGGCCACAAAAATGTTTCCGCTTTTTTCCAATACTTGTAAATCATTAGCCAATGGACGAAACACTGTTTACTTAACCTAATGAGTCAATAGTAAAGTCAACAGAGTGTTGACTTAACCTTCTGAGTCAATAGTAAAGTCAACACAGTGTTTACTTAACCTACTGAGTCAATAGTAAAGTCAACACAGTGTTTACTTAACCTACTGAGTCAATAGTAAAGTCAACACAATGTTTACTTAACCTACTGAATCAATAGTAAAGTCAACTCAATGCTTACCTAACCTACTGAGTCAATAGTAAAGTCAACTCAATGTTTACTTAACCTACTGAGTCAATAGTAAAGTCAACACAGTGTTTACTTAACCTACTGAGTCAATAGTAAAGTCAACACAGTGTTTACTTAACCTACTGAGTCAATAGTAAAGTCAACACAATGTTTACCTAACCTACTGAGTCAATAGTAAAGTCAACTCAATGTTTACTTAACCTACTGAGTCAATAGTAAAGTCAACACAGTGTTTACTTAACCTACTGAGTCAATAGTAAAGTCAACACAATGTTTACCTAACCTACTGAGTCAATAGTAAAGTCAACACAGTGTTTACTTAACCTACTGAGTCAATAGTAAAGTAAACTCAATGTTTACCTAACCTACTGAGTCAATAGTAAAGTAAACTCAATGTTTACCTAACCTACTGAGTCAATAGTAAAGTCAACACAGTGTTTACTTAACCTACTGAGTCAATAGTAAAGTCAACTCAATGTTTACTTAACCTACTGAGTCAATAGTAAAGTCAACACAGTGTTTACTTAACCTACTGAGTCAATAGTAAAGTCAACACAGTGTTTACTTAACCTACTGAGTCAATAGTAAAGTAAACTCAATGTTTACCTAACCTACTGAGTCAATAGTAAAGTAAACTCAATGTTTACCTAACCTACTGAGTCAATAGTAAAGTCAACACAGTGTTTACTTAACCTACTGAGTCAATAGTAAAGTCAACACAGTGTTTACTTAACCTACTGAGTCAATAGTAAAGTCAACACAGTGTTTACTTAACCTACTGAGTCAATAGTAAAGTAAACTCAATGTTTACCTAACCTACTGAGTCAATAGTAAAGTCAACACAATGTTTACCTAACCTACTGAGTCAATAGTAAAGTCAACACAGTGTTTACTTAACCTACTGAGTCAATAGTAAAGTAAACTCAATGTTTACCTAACCTACTGAGTCAATAGTAAAGTCAACTCAATGTTTACTTAACCTACTGAGTCAATAGTAAAGTAAACTCAATGTTTACCTAACCTACTGAGTCAATAGTAAAGTCAACAAAGTGTTTACTTAACCTACTGAGTCAATAGTAAAGTCAACACAGTGTTTACTTAACCTACTGAGTCAATAGTAAAGTCAACACAGTGTTTACTTAACCTACTGAGTCAATAGTAAAGTCAACACAGTGTTTACTTAACCTACTGAGTCAATAGTAAAGTCAACACAATGTTTACTTAACCTACTGAGTCAATAGTAAAGTCAACTCAATGCTTACCTAACCTACTGAGTCAATAGTAAAGTCAACTCAATGTTTACTTAACCTACTGAGTCAATAGTAAAGTCAACACAGTGTTTACTTAACCTACTGAGTCAATAGTAAAGTCAACACAGTGTTTACTTAACCTACTGAGTCAATAGTAAAGTAAACTCAATGTTTACCTAACCTACTGAGTCAATAGTAAAGTCAACAGAATGTTTACCTAACCTACTGAGTCAATAGTAAAGTCAACACAGTGTTTACTTAACCTACTGAGTCAATAGTAAAGTAAACTCAATGTTTACCTAACCTACTGAGTCAATAGTAAAGTCAACTCAATGTTTACTTAACCTACTGAGTCAATAGTAAAGTCAACACAGTGTTTACTTAACCTACTGAGTCAATAGTAAAGTAAACTCAATGTTTACCTAACCTACTGAGTCAATAGTAAAGTCAACACAATATTTACCTAACCTACTGAGTCAATAGTAAAGTCAACACAATGTTTACCTAACCTACTGAGTCAATAGTAAAGTCAACAGAGTGTTGACTTAACCTTCTGAGTCAATAGTAAAGTCAACAGAGTGTTGACTTAACTTTCTGAGTCAATAGTAAAGTCAACTAAAGTAAAGTATTGAGTCAACACCTCTGTTGACTAAGGTCAACACCTCTGTTGACTAAGGTCAACACCTCTGTTGACTAAGGTCAACACCTCTGTTGACTAAGGTCAACACCTCTGTTGACTAAGGTCAACACCTCTGTTGACTAAGGTCAATACCTCTGTTGACTAAGGTAAACACCTCTGTTGACTAAGGTAAACACCTCTGTTGACTAAGGTAAACACCTCTGTTGACTAAGGTCAACACCTCTGTTGACTAAGGTCAACACCTCTGTTGACTAAGGTCAGCACCTCTGTTGACTAAGGTCAACAACTCTGTTGACTAAGGTCAACACCTCTGTTGACTAAGGTCAACACCTCCGTTGACTAAGGTCAACACCTCTGTTGACTAAGGTCAACACCTCTGTTGACTAAGGTCAACACCTCTGTTGACTAAGGTCAACACCTCAATTGACTAAGATCAACCAATTGACTCAGATCAGATAGAGTAGAGTAAGTGTAGAGTAAGAATAGAGTAAGAGTAGGGTAAGAATAGAGTAAGAGTAGAGTAAGAATAGAGTAAGAATAGAGTAAGGGTAGATTAAGTTTCAAAGTTATAAAGGCTTCCAAAGTTATAAGGTTTTCTAAGATATAAAAAGTAATAGTGTTGTAGAAGGTTTTAATATTAAAGATGGTTTTAAAGTTAGAATTGAATTTATATCTCAAAACACCTTTCTTAACATTAAACCCTTTTATAACTTTGAAACCCTATATAATTTTGAATTGTAAATCTCTTAATATAGTTTCAACCATACTATTTAATCGTTAGGTTAGATTAATATAGAGTCAACTATACCATTTACTCGTTAGGTTAGGTTAAGTAAAAATAGTGTTGACCATACTATTTACTCGTTAGGTTAGGTTAATATAGAGTCAACTATACCATTAACTCGTTAGGTTAGGTTAATATAATGTTAACCATACCATTAACTCGTTAGGACAGGTTAATATTGTGTTAACCATACTATTTACTCACTAGGTTAGGTTAATATAATGTTAACCATACCATTAACTCGTTAGGACAGGTTAATATTGTGTTAACCATACTATTTACTCACTAGGTTAGGTTAATATTGTGTTGACCATATCATTTACTCGTTAGGTTAAGTAAAAATAGTGTTGACCATACTATTTACTCGTTAGGTTAGGTTAATATAGAGTCAACTATACCATTTACTCGTTAGGTTAGGTTAATGTAGAGTCAACCATGCCATTTACTCGTTAGGTTAGGTTAATATAGAGTCAACCATACCATTAACTCGTTAGGACAGGTTAATATTGTATTCACCATACTATTTACTCACTAGGCTATGTGAATATGGTGTTGATCATACCATTTACTCGTTAGGTTTGGTTAATATACAATATGGGCCACAAAATGTTTCCACTTTTTCAAATACTTGTAAATTGTTAGCCAATGGACGAAAGAACTGTATCTTGGTCTCTTTCTCTCCACCTCTTTTTGTACTATAAAAACTGAAAACAATTTTCAACTGGTGAAAATAGTTTAAGAACAGTTGAGCAAAGAGTCAGTGTGATTATTTTTGTCATTGCGCGAAGGTCATTTTTAAAGCTAACTACGTGATTCTACTTACTAAAAGGCAATGGATAAAATATAATGGTAGACATTATAACACAGGATGCTTACACTTCTTCCTTGGAAATTGAACAACTTCAGTTACAATTTTGATCTCATTGAAGTTTTCACTAGGAATGCTTGTTCTTTGCTTGTTCATTGCATGGTTAAGGCCCGTTCCACACAAGCATTTTAAACACCGTGGGGAAAAAAGTGTTAACACTTGCGTTTTCTTATCGCTGAAGGAAAAATCACAGTAAATTTCTACTTCAGCGATAAAAAAAACGAATGTGTGAACATTTTTTAAGAAGAGCTCTTTTCCGCGCTTTTAAAAATGCAAGTGTGAAGCGAGCCTTAACCATGCAATGAACAGGCGAAGAACGAATATTCCTTGTGAAAACTTCAATAAGATCAAAATGTATCTGAAGTTGTTCTATTTCCAAAGAGTTTACAAGGAAGAGGTGTAAGCACCTTGTATTATAATGTCTTCCATCATATTTTTTTCCTTTTATTCACTGCCTTTAAGTGAGTTAAATCATAGAGATAGCTCTAACAATAATCTTCGCGCAATAACAAAAATAATCACACTCACTGTTTGCTAACCTGTTCTCAAACTATGTCCATCCGTTCAAAATTGTTTTTACCTATTAATAGTACAATAAGAGACAGAGAAAAAAAGACCAATATGCAATTTTGTCGTCCATTGGCTAACCATTTACAATTATTAGAAAAATCGGAAACATTTTTGTGCCCATACTGTATGTAGCTATAGTGTCAACCATACAATTTACTCGTTAGGTTAGATTAATATTGTGTCGACCATATCATTTACTCGTTAGGTTTGGTTAACATAGTGACTATCATATCATTTACTCGTAGGTAGGTTAACATAGTGTCAACCATACTATTTACTCGTTAGGTTAGGTAAATATTGTGTTGACCATATCATTTACTCACTAGGATAGGTAAATATTGTGTTGACCATATCATTTACTCACTAGGATAGGTAAATATTGTGTTAACCATATCATTTATTCACAAGGTTAGGTAAATATTGTTTTAACCATATCATTTACTCATAAGATTAGGTGAATATGGTTTTGATCATACCATTTACTCGTTAGGTTTAGGTTGATATTGTGTTAACCATAAAATTTACTCACTAAGTTAGGTTAATAGAGTATAGGCCACAAAAATGTTTCCGCTTTTTTCCAATACTTGTAAATCATTAGCCAATGGACGAAACACTGTTTACTTAACCTAATGAGTCAATAGTAAAGTCAACAGAGTGTTGACTTAACCTTCTGAGTCAATAGTAAAGTCAACACAGTGTTTACTTAACCTACTGAGTCAATAGTAAAGTCAACACAGTGTTTACTTAACCTACTGAGTCAATAGTAAAGTCAACACAATGTTTACTTAACCTACTGAGTCAATAGTAAAGTCAACTCAATGCTTACCTAACCTACTGAGTCAATAGTAAAGTCAACTCAATGTTTACTTAACCTACTGAGTCAATAGTAAAGTCAACACAATGTTTACTTAACCTACTGAGTCAATAGTAAAGTCAACACAGTGTTTACTTAACCTACTGAGTCAATAGTAAAGTCAACACAGTGTTTACTTAACCTACTGAGTCAATAGTAAAGTCAACACAGTGTTTACTTAACCTACTGAGTCAATAGTAAAGTCAACACAATGTTTACTTAACCTACTGAGTCAATAGTAAAGTCAACTCAATGCTTACCTAACCTACTGAGTCAATAGTAAAGTCAACTCAATGTTTACTTAACCTACTGAGTCAATAGTAAAGTCAACACAGTGTTTACTTAACCTACTGAGTCAATAGTAAAGTCAACACAGTGTTTACTTAACCTACTGAGTCAATAGTAAAGTCAACACAATGTTTACCTAACCTACTGAGTCAATAGTAAAGTCAACTCAATGTTTACTTAACCTACTAAGTCAATAGTAAAGTCAACACAGTGTTTACTTAACCTACTGAGTCAATAGTAAAGTAAACTCAATGTTTACCTAACCTACTGAGTCAATAGTAAAGTCAACACAATGTTTACCTAACCTACTGAGTCAATAGTAAAGTCAACACAATGTTTACCTAACCTACTGAGTCAATAGTAAAGTCAACAGAGTGTTGACTTAACCTTCTGAGTCAATAGTAAAGTCAACAGAGTGTTGACTTAACCTTCTGAGTCAATAGTAAAGTCAACTAAAGTAAAGTATTGAGTCAACACCTCTGTTGACTAAGGTCAACACCTCTGTTGACTAAGGTGAACACCTCTGTTGACTAAGGTCAACACCTCTGTTGACTAAGGTCAACACCTCTGTTGACTAAGGTCAACACCTCTGTTGACTAAGGTCAACACCTCTGTTGACTAAGGTCAACACCTCTGTTGACTAAGGTCAACACCTCTGTTGACTAAGGTCAACACCTCTGTTGACTAAGGTCAACACCTCTGTTGACTAAGGTCAACACCTCTGTTGACTAAGGTCAATACCTCTGTTGACTAAGGTAAACACCTCTGTTGACTAAGGTAAACACCTCTGTTGACTAAGGTCAACACCTCTGTTGACTAAGGTCAACACCTCTGTTGACTAAGGTCAACACCTCTGTTGACTAAGGTCAACACCTCTGTTGACTAAGGTCAACACCTCTGTTGACTAAGGTCAACACCTCTGTTGACTAAGGTCAACACCTCTGTTGACTAAGGTCAACACCTCTGTTGACTAAGGTCAACACCTCCGTTGACTAAGGTCAACACCTCTGTTGACTAAGGTCAACACCTCTGTTGACTAAGGTCAACACCTCTGTTGACTAAGGTCAACACCTCTGTTGACTAAGGTCAACACCTCTGTTGACTAAGGTCAACACCTCAATTGACTAAGATCAACCAATTGACTCAGATCAGATAGAGTAGAGTAAGTGTAGAGTAAGTGTAGAGTAAGAATAGAGTAAGAGTAGGGTAAGAATAGAGTAAGAGTAGAGTAAGAATAGAGTAAGAATAGAGTAAGGGTAGATTAAGTTTCAAAGTTATAAAGGCTTCCAAAGTTATAAGGTTTTCTAAGATATAAAAAGTAATAGTGTTGTAGAAGGTTTTAATATTAAAGATGGTTTTAAAGTTAGAATTGAATTTATATCTCAAACACCTTTCTTAACATTAAACCCTTTTATAACTTTGAAACCCTATATAATTTTGAATTGTAAATCTCTTAATATAGTTTCAACCATACTATTTAATCGTTAGGTTAGATTAATATAGAGTCAACTATACCATTTACTCGTTAGGTTAGGTTAATGTAGAGTCAACCATGCCATTTACTCGTTAGGTTAGGTTAAAATAGAGTCAACCATACCATTTACTCGTTAGGTTAGGTTAATATAATGTTAACCATACCATTAACTCGTTAGGACAGGTTAATATTGTGTTAACCATACTATTAACTCACTAGGTTAGGTTAATATTGTGTTGACCATATCATTTACTCGTTAGGTTAAGTAAAAATAGTGTTAACCATACTATTTACTCGTTAGGTTAGGTTAATATAGAGTCAACTATACCATTAACTCGTTAGGTTAGGTTAATATAATGTTAACCATACCATTAACTCGTTAGGACAGGTTAATATTGTGTTAACCATACTATTTACTCACTAGGTTAGGTTAATATTGTGTTGACCATATCATTTACTCGTTAGGTTAAGTAAAAATAGTGTTAACCATACTATTTACTCGTTAGGTTAGGTTAATATAGAGTCAACTATACCATTTACTCGTTAGGTTAGGTTAATATAGAGTCAACCATACCATTAACTCGTTAGGACAGGTTAATATTGTATTCACCATACTATTTACTCACTAGGCTATGTGAATATGGTGTTGATCATACCATTTACTCGTTAGGTTTGGTTAATATACAATATGAGCCACAAAATGTTTCCACTTCTTCAAATACTTGTAAATTGTTAGCCAATGGACGAAAGAACTGTATCTTGGTCTCTTTCTCTCCACCTCTTTTTGTACTATAAAAAACTGAAAACAATTTTCAACTGGTGAAAATAGTTTAAGAACAGTTGAGCAAAGAGTCAGTGTGATTATTTTTGTCATTGCGCGAAGGTCATTTTTAAAGCTAACTACGTGATTCTACTTACTAAAAGGCAATGGATAAAATATAATGGTAGACATTACAACACAGGATGCTTACACTTCTTCCTTGGAAATTGAACAACTTCAGTTACAATTTTGATCTCATTGAAGTTTTCACTAGGAATGCTTGTTCTTTGCTTGTTCATTGCATGGTTAAGGCCCGTTCCACACAAGCATTTTTAACACCGTGGGGAAAAAAGTGTTAACACTTGCGTTTTCTTATCGCTGAAGGAAAAATCACAGTAAATTTCTACTTCAGCGATAAAAAAAACGAATGTGTGAACATTTTTTAAGAAGAGCTCTTTTCCGCGCTTTTAAAAATGCAAGTGTGAAGCGAGCCTTAACCATGCAATGAACAGGCGAAGAACGAATATTCCTTGTGAAAACTTCAATAAGATCAAAATGTATCTGAAGTTGTTCTATTTCCAAAGAGTTTACAAGGAAGAGGTGTAAGCACCTTGTATTATAATGTCTTCCATCATATTTTTTTCCTTTTATTCACTGCCTTTAAGTGAGTTAAATCATAGAGATAGCTCTAACAATAATCTTCGCGCAATAACAAAAATAATCACACTCACTGTTTGCTAACCTGTTCTCAAACTATGTCCATCCGTTCAAAATTGTTTTTACCTATTAATAGTACAATAAGAGACAGAGAAAAAAAGACCAATATGCAATTTTGTCGTCCATTGGCTAACCATTTACAATTATTAGAAAAATCGGAAACATTTTTGTGCCCATACTGTATGTAGCTATAGTGTCAACCATACAATTTACTCGTTAAGTTAGATTAATATTGTGTCGACCATATCATTTACTCGTTAGGTTTGGTTAACATAGTGACTATCATATCATTTACTCGTAGGTAGGTTAACATAGTGTCAACCATACTATTTACTCGTTAGGTTAGGTAAATATTGTGTTGACCATATCATTTACTCACTAGGATAGGTAAATATTGTGTTGACCATATCATTTACTCACTAGGATAGGTAAATATTGTGTTAACCATATCATTTATTCACAAGGTTAGGTAAATATTGTTTTAACCATATCATTTACTCATAAGATTAGGTGAATATGGTTTTGATCATACCATTTACTCGTTAGGTTTAGGTTGATATTGTGTTAACCATAAAATTTACTCACTAAGTTAGGTTAATAGAGTATAGGCCACAAAAATGTTTCCGCTTTTTTCCAATACTTGTAAATCATTAGCCAATGGACGAAACACTGTTTACTTAACCTAATGAGTCAATAGTAAAGTCAACAGAGTGTTGACTTAACCTTCTGAGTCAATAGTAAAGTCAACACAGTGTTTACTTAACCTACTGAGTCAATAGTAAAGTCAACACAGTGTTTACTTAACCTACTGAGTCAATAGTAAAGTCAACACAATGTTTACTTAACCTACTGAATCAATAGTAAAGTCAACTCAATGCTTACCTAACCTACTGAGTCAATAGTAAAGTCAACTCAATGTTTACTTAACCTACTGAGTCAATAGTAAAGTCAACACAGTGTTTACTTAACCTACTGAGTCAATAGTAAAGTCAACACAGTGTTTACTTAACCTACTGAGTCAATAGTAAAGTCAACACAATGTTTACCTAACCTACTGAGTCAATAGTAAAGTCAACTCAATGTTTACTTAACCTACTGAGTCAATAGTAAAGTCAACACAGTGTTTACTTAACCTACTGAGTCAATAGTAAAGTCAACACAATGTTTACCTAACCTACTGAGTCAATAGTAAAGTCAACACAGTGTTTACTTAACCTACTGAGTCAATAGTAAAGTAAACTCAATGTTTACCTAACCTACTGAGTCAATAGTAAAGTAAACTCAATGTTTACCTAACCTACTGAGTCAATAGTAAAGTCAACACAGTGTTTACTTAACCTACTGAGTCAATAGTAAAGTCAACTCAATGTTTACTTAACCTACTGAGTCAATAGTAAAGTCAACACAGTGTTTACTTAACCTACTGAGTCAATAGTAAAGTCAACACAGTGTTTACTTAACCTACTGAGTCAATAGTAAAGTAAACTCAATGTTTACCTAACCTACTGAGTCAATAGTAAAGTAAACTCAATGTTTACCTAACCTACTGAGTCAATAGTAAAGTCAACACAGTGTTTACTTAACCTACTGAGTCAATAGTAAAGTAAACTCAATGTTTACCTAACCTACTGAGTCAATAGTAAAGTCAACTCAATGTTTACTTAACCTACTGAGTCAATAGTAAAGTAAACTCAATGTTTACCTAACCTACTGAGTCAATAGTAAAGTCAACAAAGTGTTTACTTAACCTACTGAGTCAATAGTAAAGTCAACACAGTGTTTACTTAACCTACTGAGTCAATAGTAAAGTCAACACAGTGTTTACTTAACCTACTGAGTCAATAGTAAAGTCAACACAGTGTTTACTTAACCTACTGAGTCAATAGTAAAGTCAACACAATGTTTACTTAACCTACTGAGTCAATAGTAAAGTCAACTCAATGCTTACCTAACCTACTGAGTCAATAGTAAAGTCAACTCAATGTTTACTTAACCTACTGAGTCAATAGTAAAGTCAACACAGTGTTTACTTAACCTACTGAGTCAATAGTAAAGTCAACACAGTGTTTACTCAACCTACTGAGTCAATAATAAAGTAAACTCAATGTTTACCTAACCTACTGAGTCAATAGTAAAGTCAACAGAATGTTTACCTAACCTACTGAGTCAATAGTAAAGTCAACACAGTGTTTACTTAACCTACTGAGTCAATAGTAAAGTAAACTCAATGTTTACCTAACCTACTGAGTCAATAGTAAAGTCAACTCAATGTTTACTTAACCTACTGAGTCAATAGTAAAGTCAACACAGTGTTTACTTAACCTACTGAGTCAATAGTAAAGTAAACTCAATGTTTACCTAACCTACTGAGTCAATAGTAAAGTCAACACAATGTTTACCTAACCTACTGAGTCAATAGTAAAGTCAACACAATGTTTACCTAACCTACTGAGTCAATAGTAAAGTCAACAGAGTGTTGACTTAACCTTCTGAGTCAATAGTAAAGTCAACAGAGTGTTGACTTAACTTTCTGAGTCAATAGTAAAGTCAACTAAAGTAAAGTATTGAGTCAACACCTCTGTTGACTAAGGTCAACACCTCTGTTGACTAAGGTGAACACCTCTGTTGACTAAGGTCAACACCTCTGTTGACTAAGGTCAACACCTCTGTTGACTAAGGTCAACACCTCTGTTGACTAAGGTCAACACCTCTGTTGACTAAGGTCAACACCTCTGTTGACTAAGGTCAACACCTCTGTTGACTAAGGTCAACACCTCTGTTGACTAAGGTCAACACCTCTGTTGACTAAGGTCAACACCTCTGTTGACTAAGGTCAACACCTCTGTTGACTAAGGTCAATACCTCTGTTGACTAAGGTAAACACCTCTGTTGACTAAGGTAAACACCTCTGTTGACTAAGGTAAACACCTCTGTTGACTAAGGTCAACACCTCTGTTGACTAAGGTCAACACCTCTGTTGACTAAGGTCAACACCTCTGTTGACTAAGGTCAACACCTCTGTTGACTAAGGTCAACAACTCTGTTGACTAAGGTCAACACCTCTGTTGACTAAGGTCAACACCTCCGTTGACTAAGGTCAACACCTCTGTTGACTAAGGTCAACACCTCTGTTGACTAAGGTCAACACCTCTGTTGACTAAGGTCAACACCTCAATTGACTAAGATCAACCAATTGACTCAGATCAGATAGAGTAGAGTAAGTGTAGAGTAAGAATAGAGTAAGAGTAGGGTAAGAATAGAGTAAGAGTAGAGTAAGAATAGAGTAAGAATAGAGTAAGGGTAGATTAAGTTTCAAAGTTATAAAGGCTTCCAAAGTTATAAGGTTTTCTAAGATATAAAAAGTAATAGTGTTGTAGAAGGTTTTAATATTAAAGATGGTTTTAAAGTTAGAATTGAATTTATATCTCAAAACACCTTTCTTAACATTAAACCCTTTTATAACTTTGAAACCCTATATAATTTTGAATTGTAAATCTCTTAATATAGTTTCAACCATACTATTTAATCGTTAGGTTAGATTAATATAGAGTCAACTATACCATTTACTCGTTAGGTTAGGTTAATGTAGAGTCAACCATGCCATTTACTCGTTAGGTTAGGTTAATATAGAGTCAACCATACCATTTACTCGTTAGGTTAGGTTAATATAATGTTAACCATACCATTAACTCGTTAGGACAGGTTAATATTGTGTTAACCATACTATTAACTCACTAGGTTAGGTTAATATTGTGTTGACCATATCATTTACTCGTTAGGTTAAGTAAAAATAGTGTTGACCATACTATTTACTCGTTAAGTTAGGTTAATATAGAGTCAACTATACCATTAACTCGTTAGGTTAGGTTAATGTAGAGTCAACCATGCCATTTACTCGTTAGGACAGGTTAATATAGAGTCAACCATACCATTAACTCGTTAGGTTAGGTTAATATAATGTTAACCATACCATTAACTCGTTAGGACAGGTTAATATTGTGTTAACCATACTATTTACTCACTAGGTTAGGTTAATATTGTGTTGACCATATCATTTACTCGTTAGGTTAAGTAAAAATAGTGTTGACCATACTATTTACTCGTTAGGTTAGGTTAATATAGAGTCAACTATACCATTTACTCGTTAGGTTAGGTTAATGTAGAGTCAACCATGCCATTTACTCGTTAGGTTAGGTTAATATAGAGTCAACCATACCATTAACTCGTTAGGACAGGTTAATATTGTATTCACCATACTATTTACTCACTAGGCTATGTGAATATGGTGTTGATCATACCATTTACTCGTTAGGTTTGGTTAATATACAATATGGGCCACAAAATGTTTCCACTTTTTCAAATACTTGTAAATTGTTAGCCAATGGACGAAAGAACTGTATCTTGGTCTCTTTCTCTCCACCTCTTTTTGTACTATAAAAAACTGAAAACAATTTTCAACTGGTGAAAATAGTTTAAGAACAGTTGAGCAAAGAGTCAGTGTGATTATTTTTGTCATTGCGCGAAGGTCATTTTTAAAGCTAACTACGTGATTCTACTTACTAAAAGGCAATGGATAAAATATAATGGTAGACATTATAACACAGGATGCTTACACTTCTTCCTTGGAAATTGAACAACTTCAGTTACAATTTTGATCTCATTGAAGTTTTCACTAGGAATGCTTGTTCTTTGCTTGTTCATTGCATGGTTAAGGCCCGTTCCACACAAGCATTTTTAACACCGTGGGGAAAAAAGTGTTAACACTTGCGTTTTCTTATCGCTGAAGGAAAAATCACAGTAAATTTCTACTTCAGCGATAAAAAAAACGAATGTGTGAACATTTTTTAAGAAGAGCTCTTTTCCGCGCTTTTAAAAATGCAAGTGTGAAGCGAGCCTTAACCATGCAATGAACAGGCGAAGAACGAATATTCCTTGTGAAAACTTCAATAAGATCAAAATGTATCTGAAGTTGTTCTATTTCCAAAGAGTTTACAAGGAAGAGGTGTAAGCACCTTGTATTATAATGTCTTCCATCATATTTTTTTCCTTTTATTCACTGCCTTTAAGTGAGTTAAATCATAGAGATAGCTCTAACAATAATCTTCGCGCAATAACAAAAATAATCACACTCACTGTTTGCTAACCTGTTCTCAAACTATGTCCATCCGTTCAAAATTGTTTTTACCTATTAATAGTACAATAAGAGACAGAGAAAAAAAGACCAATATGCAATTTTGTCGTCCATTGGCTAACCATTTACAATTATTAGAAAAATCGGAAACATTTTTGTGCCCATACTGTATGTAGCGCTATAGTGTCAACCATACAATTTACTCGTTAGGTTAGATTAATATTGTGTCGACCATATCATTTACTCGTTAGGTTTGGTTAACATAGTGACTATCATATCATTTACTCGTAGGTAGGTTAACATAGTGTCAACCATACTATTTACTCGTTAGGTTAGGTAAATATTGTGTTGACCATATCATTTACTCACTAGGATAGGTAAATATTGTGTTGACCATATCATTTACTCACTAGGATAGGTAAATATTGTGTTAACCATATCATTTATTCACAAGGTTAGGTAAATATTGTTTTAACCATATCATTTACTCATAAGATTAGGTGAATATGGTTTTGATCATACCATTTACTCGTTAGGTTTAGGTTGATATTGTGTTAACCATAAAATTTACTCACTAAGTTAGGTTAATAGAGTATAGGCCACAAAAATGTTTCCGCTTTTTTCCAATACTTGTAAATCATTAGCCAATGGACGAAACACTGTTTACTTAACCTAATGAGTCAATAGTAAAGTCAACAGAGTGTTGACTTAACCTTCTGAGTCAATAGTAAAGTCAACACAGTGTTTACTTAACCTACTGAGTCAATAGTAAAGTCAACACAGTGTTTACTTAACCTACTGAGTCAATAGTAAAGTCAACACAATGTTTACTTAACCTACTGAATCAATAGTAAAGTCAACTCAATGCTTACCTAACCTACTGAGTCAATAGTAAAGTCAACTCAATGTTTACTTAACCTACTGAGTCAATAGTAAAGTCAACACAGTGTTTACTTAACCTACTGAGTCAATAGTAAAGTCAACACAGTGTTTACTTAACCTACTGAGTCAATAGTAAAGTCAACACAATGTTTACCTAACCTACTGAGTCAATAGTAAAGTCAACTCAATGTTTACTTAACCTACTGAGTCAATAGTAAAGTCAACACAGTGTTTACTTAACCTACTGAGTCAGTAGTAAAGTCAACTCAATGTTTACCTAACCTACTGAGTCAATAGTAAAGTCAACACAAAGTTTACTCAACCTACTGAGTCAATAGTAAAGTCAACACAATGTTTACTTAACCTAATGAGTCAATAGTAAAGTCAACACAATGTTTACCTAACCTACTGAGTCAATAGTAAAGTCAATACAATGTTTACCTAACCTACTGAGTCAACAATAAGGTCAACAACAAGTTTAAACGACATCAAAATTTAGGATATTGGAACTTCCTATCGCTAAACTATAAGGGTTCTACACAATATTTTTCATGTCATTTAGGATTATATGGAATTTATAATTTTAGAGAATATTTTTACAAATTGTCATAACCCTATCCAATTTATACAACTGCTAACAATCAATCACGTTTATTTAGAATGTTAGGTAATTTATATAATTTCCACCCTTAAAATAGTTTTCTATGAAGATATTCAAAGAAAATGAAAAAGCAATTCTCATTCTTCAGTGATGTTATTTTCTCCCTTCTTATCACTCATAATTTTTGCATGTAAGTAGTCTCTAATTTCAAGTGAGAGGTCACAAACGGACAATTCTTCTCTTGAGGGAGTTAGGAACATCATGTCCCACAAATCAGTCATCTTAAATGACTCCCGCACCTGACAAACTGTAGGAATCTCCTTACCAATGACAAATTTCTTGCATCTTTCATGAATGATTCCTTTCTCTTCATCAGTAAAGAAGCTCCAATCATAATGTGTAGATAACTAAAAGAGAAAAATATTGTAATTAGAATTGTACCTTCAATTTAAAAAATATCAACACAATAGGAAAAACGAACATGGTTTACTTTTTATTCAAGGTGGTAAGTTTTTAATATCTGAGAGAAATATTGTACGTCACTTAGTAATTATATGGGTTTTCTCCCGGTAGAAATATCATGAAATATTGTACTTGTAAGTTTGTGAATTTTTTTTTCATTGATATTCATCAGTAAAAGAGTGATTAAAAATAAATGCAATGGAAAGTAAACTGATATATATATGTATATATACTGAAACTATAACAGAATTATTATCAATTAAATTTTTCACCTGTGTCCCATCTTCCTCTCTCCTTGCCTCATCTTTCTTCTCCATTGGAGCACATTTTTTAGTGTTGTCTGCCATCAACCTGATGAATGATGATTTATCTGTAGATATGAAAAAAATATATAAAACGTTTTAAATTTATTAAGGATTTTTAGGTTATAAAAGTTTTTACTGATATAAAGGGATAATTGAAGTCACGAAGGTTTTAAAATTTTCGAAGAGATACGAAGTTGAATGATAAGTCAGTTTACAGGTTGACGAGCTGTCTAAAATATTTAATTTCAATGAGAGCAAATTCGAAATTAGCAGTTTTGGCATAATTTACATGGTTCGTAAAAAGTTAAATTATTAAAATGCGCACCACTGCCTTCAGTTTGCTCTCCCCATGTATATTTTAATCCCTGTCTCAAGTCTATCAGCAGTCAGCTTCCATCGTCCACTAAGACAACAGGTGTAAAGTGAACACTCCGAGGACTGTCCTTTCTACAAAGTTGTCACTAATTATGAGAGCACTATAATTCCCTACAAACTAGAGTGAATCAAGTCTACCCTATAGACTTGGATATGGAGAAACTCGTAGCGTTACCTATTACCAACGCTGAGATGATGAGACACTAAGATGTGTAAAACCCTGGACCCTCGGAACAATTAGGCCAACTCCCCTGTCAGATTTCTGGAGCATTTGTAGAAGTTTGAAGGTGTGTATTGGTAATTTGACTGGTGCGACTTATGTAATACCTAACCTTTTTTCTCATTTGCTCTCTTGGATATACCCGTCCCCTTTTAACTGCAGATTACAATACTTTACATACCTTGGTAGAACTTATTACCATTATAATTTCACTTAGAGTAAACTCCTCATTACCATTACGAACCTATATACTGTGCTTTGATATTAAACTATTCCGCAAGACCAAAATTTAGTTTTTCCATTAGGATTTCCTTACTATTTAATTATTTACTTAAAACTTTACTTATATACTTACCTTACTTACATACTTACCTTACTTAGATACTTACCTTACTTAGATACTTACCTTACTTAGATACTTACCTTACTTAGATACTTACCTTACTTAGATACTTACCTTACTTAGATACTTACCTTACTTAGATACTTACCTTACTTAGATACTTACCTTACTTAGATACTTACCTTTTCATAGATACTTACCTTTTCATAGATACTTACCTTTTCATAGATACTTACCTTTTCATAGATACTTACCTTTTTCATAGATACTTACCTTTTTCATAGATACTTAACTTTTTCATAGATACTTAACTTTTTCATAGATACTTAACTTTTTCATAGATACTTAACTTTTTCATAGATACTTAACTTTTTCATAGATACTTAACTTTTTCATAGATACTTAACTTTTTCATAGATACTTAACTTTTTCATAGATACTTAACTTTTTCATAGATACTTAACTTTTTCATAGATACTTAACTTTTTCATAGATACTTAACTTTTTCATAGATACTTAACTTTTTCATAGATACTTAACTTTTCATAGATACTTAACTTTTCATAGATACTTAACTTTTCATAGATACTTAACTTTTCATAGATACTTAACTTTTCATAGATACTTAACTTTTCATAGATACTTAACTTTTCATAGATACTTAACTTTTCATAGATACTTAACTTTTCATAGATACTTAACTTTTCATAGATACTTAACTTTTCATAGATACTTACCTTTTCATAGATACTTACCTTTTCATATACTTACTTTGTTTAATTTGATAAAATATATATACCTGCTAATCTAGAAATTATCACTACCGAAATATTATAATCTTCAATTCCTAAGTTCTTTGTAATTTAATTTTTTTAACTGAATTTCTTTATTTAAATCTAAAGTTCTCGATTACCTATTTAGTTTGACTGAATCTAACGTGCCCTTTAAATTTACAGCCACATCAGTGCGTAAGCCGGTACATGTGCAGAGACCGGGCGGATTCACTATCTTTCGTGCTGTGAGGGGTTTGCGGCAACATTCCCCGTTTTCGCAGTGATAGAGTTGTAGCCCCCTATCGTCCATTCATGTGCTCGCAGCAACAATATTATTTAAAATTATGATTAATTAAATTCTGTTTAAATATCCCCCATACTGGTACAATTATATACAACAATTTTTTAAAATTAAAAGAATTATTTAAAATTGAAACTAAAGTTTAATACTTTTCATTTAAATTTCTTACGAGCAAAACACCAGGTCAGTTTTCAGGTTTAGGATCAAAATGTCAGGTCAGTTTTTAAGTTGACGAGCAAAATACCAGGTCAGTTTACAGCTTGACGATCAAAATGCCAGGTCAGTTTACAGGTTGACGAGCAAAATGCCAGGTTAGTTTACAGGTTGACGAGCAAAATGACAGGTCAGTTTACAGGTTGACGAGCAAAATGCATGGTCAGTTTATAGCTGGACGAGTAAAATGCCAAGTCAGTTACAGGTTAACGAGCCGAATGCTAGGTTAGTTTATAAGTTGACGAGCAAAATACAAGGTCAGTTTACAGGTTGACGAGCAAAATACCAGGTCAGTTTACAGATTGACGAGCAAAATGCCAGGTTAGTTTACAGCTGGACGAGGAAAATGCCGAGTCAGTTACAGGTTAACGAGCCGAATGAGTTGACGAGCAAAATATAAGGTCAGTTTACAGGTTGACGAGTAAAATGCCAGGTCAGTTCTAAAGTTGACGAGCAAAATGCATGGTCAGTTTATAGCTGGACGAGCAAAATGCCAGGTCAGTTCATAAGTTGACAAGCAAAGTGCCAGGTCAGTTTATAACTTAACGAGCAAAGTGCCAGGTCAGTTCATAAGTTGACGAGCAAAATGTCAGGTCAGTTTTTAAGTTGACGAGCAGAATGTCAGGTCAGTTTACAGGTTAGGTTAGGTCAATCTACTACCTGACCAGCAAATCTTACTCTACTCTTACTCTACTCTTACTCTACTCTTACTCTACTCTTACTCTACTCTTACTCTACTCTTACTCTACTCTTACTCTACTCTTACTCTACTCTTACTCTACTCTTACTCTACTCTTACTCTACTCTTACTCTACTCTTACTCTACTCTTACTCTACTCTTACTCTACTCTTACTCTACTCTTACTCTACTCTTACTCTACTCTTACTCTACTCTTACTCTAATCTTACTCTAATCTTACTCTAATCTTACTCTAATCTTACTCTAATCTTACTCTAATCTTACTCTACTCTTACTCTACTCTTACTCTACTCTTACTCTACTCTTACTCTTACTCTACTCTTACTCTACTCTTACTCTACTCTTACTCTACTCTTACTCTACTCTTACTCTACTCTTACTCTACTCTTACTCTACTCTTACTCTACTCTTACTGTTGAGAGTAGAGTAAGAGTAAGTCTGTAAAATCCAGTCAAACTTTTTCTACATTCGATGTGTATTCTATATTCAAATCTGACATAAAAAGTATCATTTTCGACCGATTTAACTAAATTAATCATTAATTTTTTAAAATAAATTCCGTTTATTTTCAACACTGAAAAGCCGAAATCGTGAGTTAATAATGACTAAAATGGTGTTTCATTTATATTAAATGCATTTACAGTTATTGATGAAGTATAGTATCTCATACTAATGACTTCATATTGTTTATTTATTTCAAATAGTTTAATTTTAGCTCATTATTATGTCTAGGTATAAGTTTGAAAGATGTGCTCATGTTTGTGAGTGAGTATGTTTGTATAGGCTTGATAGAGGTACATGAGTGCGTGTGTTTGTGATACAACAAACTCACTCTGCTGATCCAATAAATAGGTTCATCAGTTGTATCAAGATGAAAATTTCAATAATTATTTGTATTGTAGTATTAGAAAAATTAAAAAAAGTTATTTAACAAATCTAAGGAGACACATAAGTAATTTAGGTAGTTCCACAGGAGTAATGTAGGTAGTTCCACATAAGTTATGTAGGTAGTTCTACATAAGTAATGTAGGTAGTTCCACCTTAGTAATGTAGGTAGTTCCACATAAGTTATGTAGGTAGTTCTACATAAGTAATGTAGGTAGTTCCACATGAGTAATGTAGGTAGTTCAACATAAGTTGAACATTGAGTTGACTTTACTATTGACTCAGTAGGTTAAGTAAACACTGTGTTGACTTTACTATTGACTCAGTAGGTTAAGTAAACATTGAGTTGACTTTACTATTGACTCAGTAGGTTAAGTAAACACTGTGTTGACTTTACTATTGACTCAGTAGGTTAAGTAAACATTGAGTTGACTTTACTATTGACTCAGTAGGTTAAGTAAACACTGTGTTGACTTTACTATTGACTCAGTAGGTTAAGTAAACACTGTGTTGACTTTACTATTGACTCAGTAGGTAAAGTAAACATTGAGTTGACTTTACTATTGACTCAGTAGGTAAAGTAAACATTGAGTTGACTTTACTATTGACTCAGTAGGATAGGTAAGCATTGAGTTGACTTTACTATTGACTCAGTAGGTTAAGTAAACACTGTGTTGACTTTACTATTGACTCAGTAGGTTAAGTAAACATTGAGTTGACTTTACTATTGACTCAGTAGGTTAGGTAAGCATTGAGTTGACTTTACTATTGACTCAGTAGGTTAAGTAAACATTGTGTTGACTTTACTATTGACTCAGAAGGTTAAGTCAACACTCTGTTGACTTTACTATTGACTCATTAGGTTAAGTAAACAGTGTTTCGTCCATTGGCTAATGATTTACAAGTATTGGAAAAAAGCGGAAACATTTTTGTGGCCTATACTCTATTAACCTAACTTAGTGAGTAAATTTTATGGTTAACACAATATCAACCTAAACCTAACGAGTAAATGGTATGATCAAAACCATATTCACCTAATCTTATGAGTAAATGATATGGTTAAAACAATATTTACCTAACCTTGTGAATAAATGATATGGTTAACACAATATTTACCTATCCTAGTGAGTAAATGATATGGTCAACACAATATTTACCTAACCTAACGAGTAAATAGTATGGTTGACACTATGTTAACCTACCTACGAGTAAATGATATGATAGTCACTATGTTAACCAAACCTAACGAGTAAATGATATGGTCGACACAATATTAATCTAACCTAACGAGTAAATTGTATGGTTGACACTATAGCTACATACAGTATGGGCACAAAAATGTTTCCGATTTTTCTAATAATTGTAAATGGTTAGCCAATGGACGACAAAATTGCATATTGGTCTTTTTTTCTCTGTCTCTTATTGTACTATTAATAGGTAAAAACAATTTTGAACGGATGGACATAGTTTGAGAACAGGTTAGCAAACAGTGAGTGTGATTATTTTTGTTATTGCGCGAAGATTATTGTTAGAGCTATCTCTATGATTTAACTCACTTAAAGGCAGTGAATAAAAGGAAAAAAAATATGATGGAAGACATTATAATACAAGGTGCTTACACCTCTTCCTTGTAAACTCTTTGGAAATAGAACAACTTCAGATACATTTTGATCTTATTGAAGTTTTCACAAGGAATATTTGTTCTTCGCCTGTTCATTGCATGGTTAAGGCTCGCTTCACACTTGCATTTTTAAAAGCGCGGAAAAGAGCTCTTCTTAAAAAATGTTCACACATTCGTTTTTTTTATCGCTGAAGTAGAAATTTACTGTGATTTTTCCTTCAGCGATAAGAAAACGCAAGTGTTAACACTTTTTTCCCCACGGTGTTAAAAATGCTTGTGTGGAACGGGCCTTAACCATGCAATGAACAAGCAAAGAACAAGCATTCCTAGTGAAAACTTCAATGAGATCAAAATTGTAACTGAAGTTGTTCAATTTCCAAGGAAGAAGTGTAAGCATCCTGTGTTATAATGTCTACCATTATATTTTATCCATTGCCTTTTAGTAAGTAGAATCACGTAGTTAGCTTTAAAAATGACCTTCGCGCAATGGCAAAAATAATCACACTGACTCTTTGCTCAACTGTTCTTAAACTATTTTCACCAGTTGAAAATTGTTTTCAGTTTTTTATAGTACAAAAAGAGGTGGAGAGAAAGAGACCAAGATACAGTTCTTTCGTCCATTGGCTAACAATTTACAAGTATTTGAAAAAGTGGAAACATTTTGTGGCCCATATTGTATATTAACCAAACCTAACGAGTAAATGGTATGATCAACACCATATTCACATAGCCTAGTGAGTAAATAGTATGGTGAATACAATATTAACCTGTCCTAACGAGTTAATGGTATGGTTGACTCTATATTAACCTAACCTAACGAGTAAATGGCATGGTTGACTCTACATTAACCTAACCTAACGAGTAAATGGTATAATTGACTCTATATTAATCTAACCTAACGATTAAATAGTATGGTTGAAACTATATTAAGAGATTTACAATTCAAAATTATATAGGGTTTCAAAGTTATAAAAGGGTTTAATGTTAAGAAAGGTGTTTTGAGATATAAATTCAATTCTAACTTTAAAACCATCTTTAATATTAAAACCTTCTACAACACTATTACTTTTTATATCTTAGAAAACCTTATAACTTTGGAAGCCTTTATAACTTTGAAACTTAATCTACCCTTACTCTATTCTTACTCTATTCTTACTCTACTCTTACTCTATTCTTACCCTACTCTTACTCTATTCTTACTCTACACTTACTCTACACTTACTCTACTCTATCTGATCTGAGTCAATTGGTTGATCTTAGTCAATTGAGGTGTTGACCTTAGTCAACAGAGGTGTTGACCTTAGTCAACAGAGGTGTTGACCTTAGTCAACAGAGGTGTTGACCTTAGTCAACAGAGGTGTTGACCTTAGTCAACAGAGGTGTTGACCTTAGTCAACAGAGGTGTTGACCTTAGTCAACAGAGGTGTTGACCTTAGTCAACAGAGGTGTTGACCTTAGTCAACAGAGGTGTTGACCTTAGTCAACAGAGGTGTTGACCTTAGTCAACAGAGGTGTTGACCTTAGTCAACAGAGGTGTTGACCTTAGTCAACAGAGGTGTTGACCTTAGTCAACAGAGGTGTTGACCTTAGTCAACAGAGGTGTTGACCTTAGTCAACAGAGGTGTTGACCTTAGTCAACAGAGGTGTTGACCTTAGTCAACAGAGGTGTTGACCTTAGTCAACGGAGGTGTTGACCTTAGTCAACGGAGGTGTTGACCTTAGTCAACGGAGGTGTTGACCTTAGTCAACGGAGGTGTTGACCTTAGTCAACAAAGGTGTTGACCTTAGTCAACAGAGGTGTTGACCTTAGTCAACAGAGGTGTTGACCTTAGTCAACAGAGGTGTTGACCTCAGTCAACAGAGGTGTTGACCTCAGTCAACAGAGGTGTTGACCTCAGTCAACAGAGGTGTTGACCTTAGTCAACAGAGGTGTTGACCTTAGTCAACAGAGGTGTTGACCTTAGTCAACAGAGGTGTTGACCTTAGTCAACAGAGGTGTTGACCTTATTCAACAGAGGTGTTGACCTTATTCAACAGAGGTGTTGACCTTATTCAACAGAGGTGTTCACCTTAGTCAACAGAGGTGTTCACCTTAGTCAACAGAGGTGTTGACCTTAGTCAACAGAGGTGTTGACTCAATACTTTAGTTTAGTTGACTTTACTATTGACTCAGAAGGTTAAGTCAACACTCTGTTGACTTTACTATTGACTCAGAAGGTTAAGTCAACACTCTGTTGACTTTACTATTGACTCAGTAGGTTAGGTAAACATTGTGTTGACTTTACTATTGACTCAGAAGGTTAAGTCAACACTCTGTTGACTTTACTATTGACTCAGAAGGTTAAGTCAACATTCTCTTGACTTTACTATTGACTCAGTAGGTTAGGTAAACATTGTGTTGACTTTACGATTGACTCAGTGGGTTAAGATAACAGATAATTGACTGTATCATTTACTCGTTGAAACATCCGTAATTATTATTGTTATAATAATTATTATTATAATTTAAACAAGAGGAATTTAATAAAGTAATCTTCATTACTCTGTTTTCAAAGTATACTTAATCTAATTTTGATCCGAAAAAGCTCAGAAGACGCCTTACCTCTCAATTGAAGAAATGGAGTAATTGAAAGAGGTAATAGATTATTGTAATTAAACCGCTGATTTTAGTTTCATTAATGGGATATAAATAATAGTAAATAATAGTTTGCGATATATCTTCTCATCTATTTGTTGTTGCTGACAAGAAACAAGGAAAGAAGGTAAAATAAATTACAATTATTGATGAAAAATTTACAAATAAAATATTAGATTATTTTATTGTTTTTATTACCTTACAGTTGTTGCTCTGGCGCAATTCTATGAGAGAAAGGGTTAAAATTGTCAAATCCTCACTATGTAATAATAATAATCATGTATTAATTTAAATTGAATCACTCTGGTATAGAGTGATTATAGATAGATCCTGATAAATCCAAATTTGTAAACGATATTTCGATTAAAACCCGTTTTAAGAAAATTAAATTTTTAAATCTGATATTAAATCCAATATTCAAAATAAACTGCTAGGGATGTGCCATACATGTTTTTATACATTTTTCGATATCCTGTATTCAAATCTGACATAAAAAGTATCATTTTCGACCGATTTAACTAAATCAATCATTAATTTTTTTAAATAAATTCCGTTTATTTTCAACACTCTATATTCTATATGAAAATCATCATATATTGATATTTTATTCAATGCAGAGGGCAAAAAGGAGTCTTTTTCATACTCCATCTACAGCTTCGGCATTGGAGGAAGGAAGACAGGAAATACAGAAATATTGCTCAACTTACTATAATATTTTTCTTGTATTCATAAGATCAATTTTTCACTCTACATTCTTACGTACTAACTATTCTGAATTGAGGGTTCTGTTTCAAAATACTACCTATCTATCGTTGTCTAGCATTAAATTTCATGAACATGTGTAAGCAAGAACAAAAAAGCTGTGAAAAAGTTTGATTTTACTCGATTACAATCAATGAAGAATAAGTTCCTAAGTAATATAGTTAATGATATTGAAAATTTTCACGTAATTTCAACCTGGCGTCGGTTTAGAGAATTTTTGCGACACAATTATTTTCTCATAACTATAAAACTCACCATCTTGAAGAGTACATTCATCATATTCTTTATTCTTTTTTCACTGATATCTTTCAAATTGAAAATTCATTTCCTAAATCTATTTCCATTTCAGTGGTTGTCTCCAGAACACGGGAGAAGATTTTTCACAACCCATGAGAAAGCGGAAATCCTGAAGAAATGTGATATATTTCAAAACTAGTCCATTATTTCAATAGACACATATCATTTAGTGTAAAACTACAATTACTTCAAAATTTCATAAGTACAATTTTTTGAACAAATCATTTCCATCATTTCCATCAAATAGATCGACAAAAGAAATAATATGAAAGAAAAGAAGAAGAATGGAGATAAGAACGATAACCGGTTGGAGTTTGAAAAATAACGAGAAAACTAGTCACAAAGTATTATATGAAAATGGATATGAAATAATCACCAGCTTCTTTTTAGAAGATTATGTATGAGGTTTGGACTGAAAAAAAAGGAGATTGTAGTGGGCTGTAGTAAACTGGTTGGAAATGGTATAGTTAGGTCTAATGTTGAAATCTACATCCTGTATCGATGTTAAAGATTAAAAATACTGTTTTAAAGAACCAGATATTATTCGTAACGAAACTATTTGAAATAAAATAAGAATTTCCTGTTGTATGAATAAATTTAGAAAATTAACATATATCATAGTGATATATAATTCAAACGAGAGCATATAGAATTCAATTGTTCGTATAACTAGACAAAGTAATAAAACATAAGTAATAGAACAGTAAATTCAAGCTCTCCTATGAAAATATAAAACTGTCTCGGGTTTAGACACCTATATTCCATCTACTTATTCTTAGAGGAGAACCTCAAATTCTGAAATGTTCCAGAATTCACTTATAATTGCATTTGTAGAAGTAAGACAAAGAGAAGGTAATTACCAACCAGATACAGTAAAAAGATCGACAAAACAAATAATATGAAAGAATAGAAGATGAATGGAGATAAGAACGATAACCGGTTGGAGTTTGAAAAATAATGAGAAAACTAGTCACAAGGTATTATAAGAAGGGCCACAAGCCAAAGTCTCTTAACCGCAAAAATCGGGTTGCTCAAGGTAAAGTCTCTTAAGCGCTTAGCACCAGTGAAAACGTTTACAATCTTGATGTGCTAAGCGCTTAACACTCGCGTAAAACGGTTGGAGTTAGCAGCAAACAAGAGTCTCTTAACCGCATCTCATTGCATAGAAAACGGAGCGAGGGTAGACTAAAGTATTAACCTTGTTCTTTTTATGTTCTTTATTAGACTTTAATATGTTTCCGATTTTATTATATAATAGCGGTAGATATATTGTACTATAAAAACATTAATTTTGTGAGGCCTGCAATACTTACTTCAAATCACTTAGGTGATGAAGAATAATATAAATCACGTAATTTAAGTTGACATGATGTTGTAAATTATAGCAGTTCATTTCAATTTCACGAAAGCTGTATCTTTAAGCTGCTAATTAATTTATATACACTTCTTAACATCTTTATTTGTTGAAGCTTTAAATTTTAAATTACATTTTCATTTTCTGTTGCTCAATATGCAAGTCTTTAATTATCTTGTTTTTAATAAAGTGATATATTTAAATAATTGTTAACATTGCATTATACTTTTAATCACACAATATCAGGAGAGGTTAGTTGAATTAAATGATTAGTAGAATGATGGTAGTGAACATAAATAGATTTTTTAATCTATAGTAGTCAGTTCCGATCTAGTCATTTTTGCTTTAGTAATTACAAATAACTTCAAAACAATAACACTCAACAATTATCTGTACTGTACATCAAAAGAAACTGTATTTGTATTGATTATTTAACAGTGGACAAATTTCACATTTCCAAAAATAAACTTTATTAATTGTAATGTTTAGGTATATTTTAGGATTGATGTGGGTAAACTACAGATTGGTAAATAACAAAAAACTGTGATTTGGGAATTTAACATCCTACGGACACTTCCTTTTCAAGCAAATCTTTTTATTGTTTTAATCAATGAAGCTGATGCTTCTCATCTTGCTGCAAACCGCATGAAATTTGATAGCATATTTTTGTTATTTTTATAATAAAAACTCTACAATACCTATTTTTACTTAAGACTTACTAATTTTAGGTATGAAGAAAAAGAATGTACACCATTTGTTTTGATTGTCAACTAGGCATACTATAACCATTTATTATTCGTGTAAAGGTATGCAATTGGATAAACTTATTACAGGAATGTTTATATACTTTAGGAAAAAAGTTATATCTTAATTGAACAAAAGCCGAAAACTTATTGTTTGTTCATAAATTTAAAATCAAAACAAAGAGTGTACAATTTTTTTTCTAAGCGTCAGGTTAGTGATTCGCTCAATTGTTGCTCACAGAGTATCAAAAACATTAAAACCAAATAATATAAATATACTGAGCCTAATTGTATGCAGTTTGCAGAATAATGATTGTAGACCTTAGTTCTATAATATTATGCAATGATAGAAGAAATAAATCTGACGGTATTCATACAGATATTACTTTTATTAGTATCGACAATACAGATTAAGATTTCACAACTATAATTAATATATTTTTAATTTCATGAAGGATAATAATACAAATAATGAAGGAGTTTGCATGAGAACATTCCAAATGAAAAAAATTAAACTAAATAAATAGAATATATACTTACAAATACGAACCAAATAAACGATGGTAAGAGGATGTAGATAATTAATGCTGTACTTTTAATTATTAATACTGTATGAAGGTACTCTAAATAATAAAAAATATATATTAAGAAAAATACCATAAGTTAACTGTTAACAACTAGACTAGTATAGTGCTGAAGAGACACCAATCAACGTAATAAATTCATCTTAGAAGGGGATTTAACGTCTGTTTCGGAACAAAATGCCATATCACTTAAGTCAAAATAAAATTAAATACAAAGGACTGGAAACATAAGTGAAGAAGGAAAGTGGATCCATGAGCAGTGATACAAACAACTGTTATTACAAAGCTTATGGATGCAGAAAAGCTCCTCCGTCACTTACAAAGGAATGTGATGAAAAACACAAGCACCGGTAACTGCACTTACGGATGGAAGAGGAAAATGAAGAGGTGATAGTAAATGAAGCCTACGAGCCTACCTAACACAAAATCTAAGACCTTGTAGTTGAAGAGCATAACCCTAGCGCTATCCTCTAAAACTGCAAGTAGCGCTATCCTCTAAAACTGCAAGTAGCATTAAAATATGAAAAACAATCTATAAACCACATTACAACAGTTCAGGTCCAAAGGGAAGGCACCCCCCTTCTCTTCCATTCACCACAGACAGTTTCAGAATAGAACCTCTGGCAGCTCAACATAATTAAATGATCATAGTGAATTTTTATAGAGAAAAAGACAGATTGACAGTGCTAGAAATTTATCATTTAATGATCAGCTTTATTATTTTTAAAAGGAGGATTTAACGTCTGCTTCAACTCTGAGAAACATTCAGAAAATAAAGTGGCTCCATTAACAATGTTACCTATCACCAGTCTAGTGACAATGCACTCGGATGCAGAAAAACTTGTTTCATACAAGTATTAAAGTTTCACACCAAGAAATGTGACTGAAAGGGACACAAGCACCGGTGGCTGTACGTATGCATGGAAAAGGATACGAAAATGCGATACTAAACGAAGTCTACCTAAAAAATTTAACCTTATAATTAAAGAGCATAACCCTAGCGCTATTCTCTAAAACTGCAAGTAGCGTTAAAAAATGATGAACATAGAAATCCAAAACAGTTTGGAACCCAAGCGAGGCATCTCCCTTTTTCTTCCATCGACAGCTTCAGGATGGAGCTCCTGGGGTCAATTGAAGAGGTACCTGAAAATGAGTATTGATGCAATATTAATAATTTAATAATGAAATAAACAATAAAAACATGCTATTAAGATTCTATATTTGTTGTAAAATTCCGGTAGCTAGTTATAAATAGCAGCTAGTTACATTTTTTTGATCAATTATATAGCTATTTTGAATGCAGTAAATTAGAAAGTTATTTATTGTATTTCAGATATAGCTAATGCATATAGCATATTTATTTAAATTTGAGAACTTACTTTAAAATTTTAAATACTTCTAATTTTACATTCAATATTAAAGAATACAGCTAATTTTATATATTAAGTTTATTTGTTGCCAAAGCATGATCTTGGACTAATCGTTTTAGAATTAGTTAATTATATATATATAACTCATTAATCAATTAACTTTAAATTACATCTACAAGAGATCAACATGATGATGACTTACAATTAGGAGCATCTACTCAAACTACACATGTATGTATGCAGTGGCAGTACTGATGTTTGAAGGCATAGCAGAGCAATCCTGGGACAGTTGCACACCTGTTAAATAAAATACATTCATTAAAAGGTCATAAAATTAAAAAGTTAGATGCATTAGAAAGTAGCAAATTCAGTTCGGAAAAATTTATTTGGATAACAGTTACCTAACTGTGGTGATCTTGCATAATTTTTATCTTTTGAAGAATTTGCCAGGGAGCTCTGTGATTAAGTTTGTTATATAACTCTACTACAATCTTTAAAATAGATTTGTTCTGCTCTGTTATATAAAAATATAATAAATCATTTTAAGATAGATAGGGTGAGTATTGAGTAAAAAGCTACAAAAGGCTCTTGGTTTTGTTGTCACCTTCCTGTGCTTGAATGTAAATATTTTTCTATTTACAGTAAATGCAAATACATTTTTAACTAGCTATATTCAACTAAGTATATTGTGATAAACATAAGCAAAATGCTCGAGTTCATAATAGCCTACTTCTATATTTATTTATTCTTTCCCATCACTAAACTGTTTCCTTTAGAACAGCAAGCTGTTGTGCATAATAAAAATTTAAAAAAATAAACAGATCAGTTGTTCAAATGAAAATATCATATTTTTAAGATTGTTTGGATGAAAAGAGGATGGTACTTTATACTTTTCTTTTTTTTTTTTTTTAAAAGGCCCCCTGCCAGAAGAAGCAAACCTTCTTTAAATAATTAAAAAAAAGCAATTATCTTTATTAAGACAATGAACATTAAAAAATGAAAGATAAGCTTCTCTGCTCTACGACCATGGCTCCGACCATCGCCAATGGTAGTGGCCTCCAACCGACTGTGAGGTGCCTATAGCAGGTCACAGGGCAACACCCAAACTGCGGTCATCATACTTCTCCTTGACTGACGTCAGGATACTGAAAGCATTGCCCCTCTGAACTGCCAAACCAACTCTCTGCTCTAACCAAAAGGTCTCTCTCACATCATCAGTGACGTCGGTAATGCGACGGCCGATTTCAGTAAGGAGTGCGCCTGTCGTTTCACCATAGCTACCTGCCGTTTCCACCGCTATGGGTTCGAACCGATATCGAATGCCAAGAGCCGCATATTTGCGTCGCTTCCTCCCCTCCGCCTCCTTGGCTGCGCTACCAGGTGACAATGCCGAGTCGATCAAGTGAGACGCCGCGTAAGTGTCTACACATGTTGCATCCCAACAAAGACACCTCCCATCTGTAAAAGGGAAGACTGAGATACCATCAGGCCGCTTACCATCACCCCTATCAACCCCCAGAGGCTCAAGCACTGAAGGGATACCAGCCGAAATCAAAGCTCTCCTAATAACATCATTCAGGGCTGTATGTCTCGGATGGCGTCCAGCACTGTAGCGACATGATAGACCGTGAAGTCCCATTGAATCCACCCTCTGGCCGCATCGGCACACGTGTGGCTCACAGATGTCCGCACCAACACGTAGCGCAATCGCAACCCGAAAAGACTCTGCGTCGAGTAGCGTTCCAAGTGTAGGAACTGGAAGCGCATGTAACCAAAGTCCGCTCTCTCTACATGCAGATGCCAGCAGACGTGCCCTAGACAATTGATCAGCCTCCTCGAGCAGTCTGGCCACAGTGGCTACCGACTTAGGGTCATCCCATGACCTCTGCCGACTCTCATTAGCTCCCTCAGCTAAGGCTAAACTCTCACTTTGCCATTTCTCCACTGCTGCTCCAAGCTCTCGGTCATCCCCAATCTGTGTTCTGCACAGAATGGATCTAACCAAATCCTCGGTAGCATGAAGGGAAGAAATGAATGCGGGTAGCGCAATGTCCTTAGACATCCTGATTCCTAACCCCCCAAACCGTACGGGCAACGATGCCTGCACAAGTGAGTATCCCTCAAACTTAACGTTGGTAACCATCGAAAGGGCTGATACAATGACCCTGTCGAACTGTGAAAGATCCTCACTATTCCTGTAAGCTGGTGAAGCACGTAGGATATATTGGAGCTTAGGCAAGGCAAAACAGTTCTTGAGCAAAGCAAAAGCTTGATGGTTCTCAATCAGTTTCAACCTTGACGAAAGCCTCTCCAAATCCTCCCTCTTCTCAGCAACAGCTGCTGGTATGCCCCTCTTCATGAGTGGTGCTCCCAGCAAGCTTAAATCTTCCACTGGAACGACCCTCAATCCTGGCATCAACCCCTCAAATAGATTCCTCGTAATTATTGATTCTTCCTCAGAATGATTCAGCAAAATCAGTTCACACTTCTCTCGGTTGATATCCAGTCCCACTTCAGCAAGGTCATTGATTAGACGCTGCAAACAAGTGAACACCTTTTCAGGTGAATCTCCGATTGTCCCGTCATCGAGACACCAGACATTCAACTCAGTGTCCACCCTTCGCGTTATCTCATCAATTCCCAAAGAGAAGAGAGCTGGACCGAAAAGGTCGCCCTGCTGTAAACCCGTAGCGGATACGAGGTTCGTCCCCCCATAAAAAAGTGTTGTTGGACCAGAATAAGCCTGCCAAATCAGTCTATAAAGCCCCTGAGTCCTTTGTTTAGCCGCATTCAGGAACACATCTCGTCGTAGGCTATTGAAAGCATTGGCCATGTCAATCTTGAAAATAAGCTTTTTACCTTCCAACCCAAGATATCTGCGAGTGGCATGAGCTGCCGCTTCGCAGCCACCTCGAGTTGAAACCCCTAACTGTATAGGGCGCAAGGATTCTCCAAGACTAGCTATCATGGGACGTGACCCTACTTTCACAGCCAAACGTCTCAAAGTGTTCCCTACAGCAATAGGACGCACGCCTCCGTCCTTTTTCCCCAAAGCAGTCAAAGTAGCTCCATAGAATATCGGTCTAGCAAATTCTGGAACATCCCCCTTCAAAATGAGGTTAACGAACATCGTTAGGGTGGTTAGTAACCTGGCGCCTGCCTCAGAAGCTTTACGGGAGACAAGAGACTGCAGGTGACACGGACGTAACCCGTCGGGACCCCCCGCTGAGCCTTTCCTGAACGAAGACAAGGCCTTTCTGACGTCTTCCTTACTGGCAACGTGCGGCTGGCAGTCATCCCCTGGCCCTGCAGGCAACAAGAGGTCCTCAGGAGTAGGAGGGTGTTTCCGTTGGAGAGCCGTCAAAGTTTCGTCATTTTCAGGCGAAATCTCCGACGACGAAGCCAACAGACGCACTGCTCCGGTAATGTCTCCTTCAGACAACTTATCCGACACACGCTTCCCCAGTTGAACATCCTTATTCACTGTTCCCACACCTAAAGCGCCCTCCTCCGGAATGATTAACAGGTGCTCTTCCATGAAAGACGCGATCTGTCTTTTCACTTCCGTTGTTAACGAAGTATTCCGTTTTGCTTCCGAACTGCGTTGTTCGGGACTCCTCAGAGCCCAATAGCAAAAGCTCAAGAGTCTACCCCACGCAATGAGGGTTCCCTCCTGAATTACTCTTTCAATTAACTTTTGCAACGCGTCCGCTACGCAAAAGATGGCTCCTTTAGGGACTATCCTCAGTACTTTCATGCTTCTACGGCACCGAGAGATGTATGCCTCCAAATCAATCGTCGCATCTGTGGCGGGTTGTGGTGTTATCACCCCCCGCCCCAGACACGACACACATGACCATCGAGGGATAGCATCTGCTTGGCGCCTAGACAGACCCACGCAAGAGAGGTGAAAAACATCTCTGCAACAAGTGCACACAGCAGTCCGCTTCCTGATGTTAATAAGAGAACATGACACACAACGGTCCCTTTCTGCCATATGCTCACTAGTGGGTTAAGGAAGTTTTCAGCTGAACAAACTGATTGACTGCTTGTCACCCGAGCGTGCCGCGAAAAGCTAAAGAAGAGGAAGCTAGGTGTCACAGCAGGCAGAAGGTGATAACTAGGGCAGCATAAACAAAGCGCTGAGCAAGCAGAAACAGAGGTGAACAGGTACTTACAGCCCATCAGAAAATCAAGGTCGCAATCAGAGCGCAGCAGTACACAACCTACTGTGATGGCTGCTCTAGGCTAACTGAATATTAATTTTCGCATCAAATTAGCTACCGAGTTTGAACTCACTACACATTTCCCTGTAGCTAGATATTGTTTTCCATCTTCACTTTTATCAAGATAATTAAGAACTTTCTTTGCTATATTTAGATTGATTGTAATGACAAAATAGAACTACTTTGGCAATAGAATAACATTTTATGACATTGGTTAGATAATGAGAATTGACTTAATTTACAAAAAAATGTTCATAATTAATTTGTGAGATAACTTAGCTGCAAACATTTGATAAATATTAAACACAAAATTCTCATTCAAAGAGATAAAAAAAAATATATTCAAAATATTCAATTTTTGAACATTTTCAGGAGAAAAATCATTGTCAATATCGATTAGCCAACCTCAGACACATTATTATGTAGTTATGATACTTTAATTAGCTATAGCTACCTTCAACATATAAATACAGTGAAAAGTCTACTCACATAGCAAATCAAGATGACACTACAAGTTATCCAAGGGTGAAGTATCAGGAGATGTCCTTTTCCAAGTCTTGATAAATTTATCTGAAAGGAATAATTGTTTAAAAATTTTGCTAAGCATATTACTGATAAGAAAATTCAACTGTTCATGGCAAACAACACACAGCATATTGATAAATTATAGCTACTATATTTAATTATCAAAACATAAAATTTAAAATATTTTCTAGAGGTTATTTAAACTGTCAAAGTGTCTCCTTTCATTAGGATTAACTTTCATTTTATTCATTTCAACTAAAAATATCAATTGCACAATGCATAAATTGAAAATAAAGAAATTTATGTACATTTGATTGAAAAAATGCAAACTGAACGGGAAATGCATAATATTAGAGGTTATTTAAACTCTGCGTTGAAGGCTTTTCCAGATATCAAGCTTTCGAATAGAAAGATTTCTATTCATCATCAGGAGAAGGGTGGAAAAATCTGGACCGGACAGTGAATTTTATGACCAATGGTTGTATGTTGGATACCGTCTTTCTATTTAAGCTATATATCCTTAAGTTTATTAATATTAATTAACAATCTTTTTAGTACTGAGATATGAGACAAAAAATTAGAATTTTTTTTACTAACTTAGCTATTGCTTGGTACATAAATTCTCTAGAATATTTTTATTTTCTATACATCTGTTACAAAATCGAGTGTGTTTTATCTCCTTGTTTCTATGTATGTTCTCTATTCATATGTATCTTCTCGATTCCTATGCATTATTTGTTGCTATATGTGTGTCCTCTTGATCCATATGTGTGTCCTCTTGATCTTAAGTGTGTCTTGTTGATCAGAAGTGTGTCTTGTTGATCAGAAGTGTGTCCTGTTGATCTTATATGTGTCCTGTTGATCCTAAGTGTTTCCTGTAGATCTTAAGTGTGTCCTGTTGATCCTAAATGTGTCCTATTGATCCTAAGTGTGTCCTATTAGTCCTAAGTGTGTCCTCTTGATACTATTGGTGTCCTATTGTAAATATGGGTGTCCTGATGATCCTAAGTGTGTCCTGATGATCATTTTTGTGTCCTGATGATCCTAAGGGTGTCTTGATGATCCTAAGTGTGTCCTGATGATCATAAGTGTGTCCTGATGATCTTATGTGTGTCCTGATAATCCTAAGTGTGTCTTGATGATCTTAAGTGTGTCCTGATGATCCTAAGTGTGTCCTGATGATCTAAGTGTGTCCTAATGATCCTAAGTGTGTCCTGATGATCCTAAGTGTGTCCTAATGATCCTAAATGTGTCCTAATGATCCTAAGTGGGTCCTGATGATCCTAAATGTGTCCGGATGATCCTAAGTGTGTCCGGATGATCCTTAGCGTGTCCTGATGATCCTAAGTACGTCCTAATGATTCTATTTCTAACTGACTGTAGAGGAGCGATTGAAAACGGACAACCTCTATAGTTAAGTACCTATTTCTAGTTTGGCTGGGCCCGCCTTCCTCCGAAATCCACCCGGGGTTGCTTGACCTCTACCCGTCTCTATGACATCGGGACGCGCCTTTTCGGGGGAGGGGGGGGGGCTGGTGAGTTCTTTTCCTATTCCAGGGAAAAGCTAAGTCCATCACCGAGAAAGTTCCGGCTGCTATATCTCCATATCCCTAGAGGAAGATACTCCATCGCCTTCTTCCTGATAGATGTCAGTAGCATTCTTCCATCTGTGGAAGATCAAAGAAATTAGTATGAGCATTTACTGAGAAAATTATGCAACAGCTATAATCATAAATATGATGCATATAAATGAGATTCTAAATATGGTTTGTGTCAAAGTGTCTCCTTTCATTAGGATTAACTTTCATTTTATTCATTTCAACTAAAAATATCAATTGCACAATGCATAAATTGAAAGTAAAGAAATTTATGTACATTTGATTGAAAAAATGCAAACTGAACGGAAATGCATAATATTAGAGGTTATTTAAACTCTGCGTTGAAGGCTTTTTCAGATATCAAGCTTTCGAATAGAAAGATTTCTATTCATCATCAGGAGAAGGGTGGAAAAATCTGGACCTGACAATGAATTTTATGACCAATGGTTGTATGTTGGATACCGTCTTTCTATTTAAGCTATATATCCTTAAGTTTATTAATATTAATTAACAATCTTTTTAGTACTGAGATATGAGACAAAAAATTAGAATTTTTTTACTAACTTAGCTATTGCTTGGTACATAAATTCTCTAGAATATTTTTATTTAAGACACAGATCTCACACTGTGCGGACATAAGGTGTAGTGTGCTGCTCTCTTTCTGTATTAGCTCTACTTGACACTGCAGTCATTGATGAAAATTAGTTATCTGAAATTGTGTAGAGAATGAAGAAGAAATATACTGCGAAGAATACTACAATGGCAACAACTCTCTGTCCTAATGCCGATGAACTTTTGGCTGAAACGGAGGAGCTGCAGCAACTGTCTAGTGAAGGTAAAGCAATTCTGTCATGCATCATTGCAAGATTTGACTGTGCAGTGAGTGAAATAATACAGAAGATGGATGAAAAGGATGAAAGGATAAATAAACTGGAAAGGACAGTTTATGAACTGGAGCGGCATAATGGAGAATTAAAGGAGAGAATGGAAAACATAGAAGCGGAACAACGAAGTGACTCTCTTATCTTCTCCGGAATTGTTCCCGTAACGGACAATAGTGAAAATCCAGTGGAAATTGTTTGTTCTACTTTGTTGACTAAACTCAAGTATAAGTTGTCTCCGGATGAGATCACTAAGGCCTATCGCATAGGTAAGAAACCATCGCATCTACCGGATAGAAGAAACATTCTAGTGAAGTTCAAGAGAAGAGATATTAGGGAAGATTTGTTGAAAACATGTAAAACTGCTAAACCTACTAATCTATACATTAATGAAAATTTGATACCAACAAGAGCTACTATTTTATACGCGCTACGGAAGGCTAAGAGGCGAAATCAAGGTGTAGTTGATGGGTGTGGTTCTCAAGATGGGCGGGTCTTCGCTTGGATTAAACCACCCAATAGTGCAGGCAAAAATCAAAAACTGCATATCAATAACATGCTTAAGTTAGAGGAGGTATGTGAGAAGATAATAGGTATTCCTGTCTCCGAGTTATTGGAGAGTGGGCGGAGCAACTGACAACTGAAATTTTACTGTTTTCCATCTGGATTCAGATTGATGTATTTAGTTATACATTTTATTCTGTTCAAACTACCAATAATTAGATGTGTGCAAAATCTTGTATACGCAGCTATACGAGTTTATTTGCACCACACTGTGATCCTCAGCTATTCATTTGTCTTGTCATACCTGTCTTCTTCATTTGTCTCTTGTAAAAAGAAGTGTTTTTTCGTAGTCTTTTATCAGCTATTTCACCTTTGCTACCTCACGGTGTCTGAAAGTTTTGTAGACCTAATGTGGGCTGATGCGATGAAGTGTTTGCCCTGCATAATTATATTTAAATTTGGGATGTGTGAATCTATATGTTGTGCATGTAATCTGTGTTCGCTGTGTCAACTACTTATGTTGGGAAGGTGAGCTAAATGAAAATATGAATTTTGACCTGTTTGGCGATGATTTATTTGAGGTTCTTGAGGAGAGGGTTTGTTGTAGCTATGATACTTTGGAAGCTTTTAATAGCAGTATTGTCACTGGACCTAATGATTTGGCTATTTATCATTGTAATGTAAGATCCTTATATCCTAAAATTGATGAACTACAATGTGAATTGAGTATGTATCAGTGTAGATTTCAAGTTTTATGTCTGTCAGAATCATGGGTAAACTCGGTGACTGTGAATTTAATCGCTGTCGATGGATATCCTTGTCATCATGTACAGCGTATAAGAGGTGTTGGTGGAGGGGTGAGTATCTGTGTATTAAATCATATTACCTCACGTAAAATTGAAGAACTATGTTGCTCACTTGAGTTTATTGAGGCAATCTTCGTTGAATGTAAATTTAATAACAAAAAGATTATTGTTGCTACAATATACAGACCCCCTAGTTCCAGCAGTGCTCTGTTTATTGAAAAACTGAGTGAGCTTCTTAGTGTAATTGAGAGGATTGATTGTGATGATTGTTTTATAACTGGTGATTTCAATTACAATCTGTTTGAGTATATTGTAAATAATGAATGCCTATCATTCATGAACTTGGTACGCAGTAACTCTTTTATACCAGTTATAACATGTCCAACTAGAATCACTGAGAGTTCGGTTACTCTAATCGATAATATACTTCTGAATAATCCAATTGGTTATGCTTCTGGCTCAATATGTTCATCTCTTTCTGATCATTTGCCAATTTTGTTGTACGATACAATTATTTTTCTCATACTCGGGATGATGATATAATCGGTAAAATGCAATATAGACCTTTAAATCATCAAAATCTTGAACGCTTCTATATCTTGCTTTCAAATATTAACTTAGATGACATCATGAGGAATCACAGTATTGACCAGTCAGTAGTTGAGCTATACGATGTCCTTATGTATTGTTTGAATGAAGCATGTCCTGTAAGAATTAAGACGAAGTCGTATAAGGATACTATTAAACCGTGGATTAATGGAGAAATTCTTGGTAATATTAGACTAAGAGCCAGCTATTACCGTTTGGTTAGACGTAACCTTATGACCAGACGGTATTACTCTCGGTTTAGTAACATGGTTACTTCTCAGATACGGCGGGCTAAATATGATTTTTATCGTAATAAATTTGATGTAGTAAGAGCTGATATTAAAAAAACATGGTCGCTCATAAATGATGTATTGAATCCTAATAAGAAGTCCGCGAATGTTCATGAACTGCTAGTGGATGGTACCTTGTATTCAGATGAACTGACCATCGCTGATAAATTTAATGAATTTTTTTCAACAGTTGGATCTAGAATATCGGATTCTCTCGATGACAACGGTTCTCATAATTATATAGACTATATGAGGGGTAATTTTGTTAACTCTTTCTTTTTCTCTCCGGTATCAGTTCGATCTACAAATTCTATAATATCAAATTTAAAAAAATAAAAATTGTACTATTGATGAAATTCCGGTTAGAGCTTGGAAGAAAGTAAGTCGTATAGTTGCACCTGTAATATCTGAACGGATAAATAGATCTTTCACTACTGGCCATTTCCCTGATTCTCTCAAAGTAGCTTGGGTTATACCCATTCCTAAGGAAACCAATGCTAAAAATGTTGATAAGTTCAGACCTATATCTATTTTGAACCTGTTTAGTAAATTATTTGAAAAGGCAGCGTATATTCAATTATATAAATATCTTGAAGATAGAAGTGTATTTTATGATATGCAATATGGTTTCAGAGAGAGGAGGTCGACGATTCAGCCAATGCTGCACTTACTGCAAGACGTCTATAATTCTCTTGATGACAATAAGTATGTATTTGCCCTTTTTTTAGACTTTTGCAAGGCCTTCGATAGTGTGAACCACGAGATATTGGTTAATAAGATGAGTTTTTATGGTATACGTGGTGTTGCTAACGATTGGTTTAGATCGTATCTCTCTAATAGGAAGCAGTTTGTTCGATTGAATAATACTTATGAATCAACTCTGCGAAGTGTCACCCATGGAGTTCCGCAGGGGAGTGTACTGGGTAGTATTCTTTTCCTGATTTTCATCAACGATATGCCAAACTGTAGTACATTGTTGAACTTCATTCTATTCGCAGATGATGCTACTATTAAGTGTGATATTCCTAAGCAGAATATAGTGATGTTCTCTGATCTTTTTAATGCTGAGTTATGTAAGGTGAATGAATGGGTTGCTGCTAATGGAATGAGAGTCAATATTGACAAAACTAAGTATATCTTATTTTCATATCGGTCGGTTGTTGAACTTCCTGTAATCAAGATGGGTGGTGAGATTATTGGAAGGGTTTATTTTCATAAATTCCTTGGTCTTCATATTGATCAAAATTTGAATTTTAAACAACACATTAATGTTCTCTCGTCTAATCTTTCGCGAGTTGTGGGAGTATTGAATAAAATAAAATTTATTTTGCCCGAAATAATTTTAAAACAATTATATTTCTCTCTTTTTGTTTCATTAGTTAGCTACGGAGTTGAAGCCTGGTACGCTGCACCAAAAACCACAACTGAGAAAATTGCAATCCTTCAACGAAAGGCTATAAGAATAATTGACAACCTTCCATTTGATGCTCACACGCACCCTTCATTTTTAAAGTTATCTATATTTAAGTTGAATGCATTGTATCATTATAGGATTTTAATATACATGTATAGGATTCTAAATTGTAACTATGATGATATATTTTTTAACCAAATTAGATCCGCAAACCATAACCATCAGCACCTCACTCGCAATAGATTCAATTTCACTCTACCTCTGTACCGTCGGTCTACTTCTCAAAGATCCTTTGTTTTTAATGCTATAAAGTTTTGGAATAATTTAGATGATGAAATTAAAAAATGTCCTTCCTTACTAAATTTCAAAAGTAAAGTAAAAAAATTAGTAATTCTCAATCAGTAGATGTTTTTTGTTGGTTTATATTCCTATAGTACATTGGTATATGATTCGTAACTTTTATATAATTGTTCTTTGTTTTTAATTAGTTTATATAGGTTGCCTCAGAAGCGAAAGCTTAATTAGGCCGCAAAAAATGTTTATAATATAATGTAGCACATACCATTGTTCAACCAGTTATTTTTGTGTTTATAAATAAATAAATAAATAATAAAAGGAGGGAAGTTTCAACAAATGAAACTCTTCTGAACACAGAGGGCTCTGGAACCCCTATTGAACAGAGTCCTCAATGTTCTGTGGTTAGACGCATCTTTTGTTCCGAGACGAATAATTCAGAAAACAGAAATGAAAATAATGAGTCAGTGTTGAATGATAGCTCTTCAAGCAACGTAATGGAATCATTCAATCATTCTTCAAAAATCCTGGGGCTTCAACAAGCACACCAAAATCAAATGTAAATAGAAGGGTCCCAATGCGGAATGCAGAATTGTTAACTAATGATGATTTTCTCAAAGCTGCAGCCGACAAAGAAAAATCCAAGAAATCATCACTTGGTAAATCAAAGATCGCAAAGGCATCAACTTCTAAATCTTGTCCAAAAGAGTGTCGTGACGCGTCTCCAAGCAGCGATAGTGATGACAATGAGATTCAATATGATGACTCAGAAGATTCTGAAACCTTCAGTGAAGATACAGAAATATCAAACACAGTTAATGTTAACTTTGTGAATCGCAACTACCTAACATACAGAAGAAGGTGCAGGTAGAAAAGTTGTATGTAATAGGGTATTATGACCAATCGAAAACTAAATTGAAGGGCAAAAGAAAAGTGAAAAACACTAGTGGTGAAAACTATTTGGTCTATGTAGATATATCAGTTCCAATTTCACCCTCCTGTGATAAAAAGCTTAGGGGATCATGTGCTCCAATAATATAGACCACTAAGTTTTCACGAGTTAAGATACGCACTCAGTGATCTATGGTGACACTCGGCTCTATTATTTGTAACGCTGCCTCTGATTGGTCGACTCGATATTTTCTATGCGGAAGAAAATATTTCATTTTTTAGCCGAGACTGAAGTATTTTTATAATAATTAATTAATTAGCACATAGGGTGCAGATAAATTTATTTAGTGATTACTCATTCAGAGAACAAATTGTTTGTAATAAAATATATTACTAGTATGATATCATACATACTTTTACTAAATTATTAGGCAATAGTGTTTACTAGGTATTTAATTAAAAATAGGTATGTATAACCTAGCTGTTATGTTTTAACAAAAAATTCTATGTGTCCATTCATTACTCAGGTATATTTATATTATAAATAGGTAGTGGGTACCCATATTTTAATAGGTGTATAATTTATCTTATCTTCCTAATAAATGCAATAATTTTGTCAGTTACACTTTTATTTTAGGTATTAAATTGAGTAATTAGTGTGAATTATAGTACCCACCATAACTACATTGTAGCCTAATTAATTTTATAAAGTAGGTAGTAGCTACCAAATAATTAAAATACAATGAGAATGGTATTGAAAGAAATTGAAAACCTCTTACAAAAAAATTAACTCTACATAAATTTTTATGGCAATAAAATATAAAACACTATTTGTTCTGGTTCTACCCTCCTAAGTTATGAACACTACTTTGTTCTGAGTTTTAAATTTTCATGGGATTGGAAACTTGATCAGCAACAATTTTTATTCACTGGTAAGACATGGTAGATGGTTACAGCCAGATATTTGCACGTAATCTGCGGACAATAACACAGAATCAATAACGGAAATAGACTTGAATAATTCGGAAAAAATACCTACTATGGAATAAATAATTCAGAAAACATAACTACTATGAAATAAATAATTAATGGATACATTCAGCCATCAAAGATAAATCTTTAGGTTACTTATACAGATTTTAGGCAGTTTAGTAAATAAATATATGTTAAAGTACATGAAACATGAAAACTGGTCAAACAATTTTTTTTTTTTTTTTTTTTTTTTTTTTAGAAATTACACTTAGGGCAAATCACGAATCATCGGCCAGTCCCACACCACCGGTCACACAAGAAAAAACGAACCCACAACTGCCATCACACCTGGCATCCATGATACCTACAGGTATCACGGATACCAAGCAAACAGACACAAAACAACAATTAGAAAATCGCCCCCTCCCACACAACCGAAGATGCGAAACTGACCGACAACTCGCAAGTCACCCTAGTGCTGTTTTTAGGCCTACGAGTAAAGCTAAATAAGGAACTAACTATTTAATAAACTAGCTATAAATAAATCCTAAATCTGGCAAATTTTTAACCAACTTACATGGTATAGATTTTCCTCTCACAATATCAACACAATGGCACGAATTTAAGGCACTTGTTTACAGTATGAAAAGATTAAAGAGACTGAATTAATTGTGGTCACGGCATTAGGTAATAATAAGGAGAACGTAAAAACTCGCCTATCAATGCCTAAGGAATAAATTTAACAATGCTAATTAGCAAACAAGAACATATAACGAAATTTAAAATGCTAATTAGCCAACAAGAATATAGAAGGAAAATTTTAAAAGGTTAATATATATAATTATTACATGGAGGCTCATAGCCAACACACTCCCCACTTAAAATTCAGCTCAAATTTTACAATCCCCATGACTCTCCCCCTTCGTCACCAATATCAATTGATGAATAGATCTCAGTAGCAACTCATTCTTCCCAGGTATCTTGATGTAAACCTTTCTGACAAGGTTATCTTTACTACGGACTACTTCCACCACTCTCGCCATTGGCCAGAAGTTCCTTTTTTCGGTCTTGTTACAAACAAGCACTACATCTCCAGATGCAATACATGGTGTCCGTGTGCGCCATTTGTGCCGTCGTTGAAGCGTGTGCAAATAGTCTCTTCTATATCTTACCCAGAACTGCTGGGCAAGATATTGTACCCTTCTCCATCGCATTTTCCCATATTGAAGTAAGTCAGACTCAGAGAATTCTAGTGTAGAGGGGTTAGGAGCTTCTCGCAATGTAAGCAATGCAGCAGGGCATAGTGGGGCTGGGTCGTCAGGGTGCGTCGACGTCTCCCACAACGGAGTATTGTTCACAATAGCAGACACTTCCAACAGTAGAGTGTGAAATTCATCTCTGCTTAAATTTCTGCCATTCATTGCCAACATCGAACCCTCAAATACCCTACGAACGCTGCCAATTTTCCTCTCCCAGGCACCAGAGAAATTGCTAGCCATTGGGGGACTGAAAATCCATTCACAGTTCTTATCTTCCAGTTCGGATTGAATCTGGTTGATGTTCACAGACTTCTCTTTTTGCATCTGCTTCTGTGTTGACACGAAGTTACTACCGTTATCACTCCTGAATATCTTACAAACTCCTCTAATTGCCATGAATCTGAATATCGCGTTTCTCATTGAAGAAGTGTCCATACCAGGTAGTAGCTCCACGTGTATGCAACGAGACACGAGACAAACAAATATGACCACCCAAACTTTCTTTGTAGCAGCGTTACGTCTTGTACTTTTGCCATCGTGAATAAAGAAGGGGCCGAAAACATCCAATCCACTGTTGGTAAAGGGTGGGCACTCCTCTAGCCGATCAGGTGGGATATCAGCCATTAACTGATTTAATGGAATGCCTCTCAACTTGTGGCAAGCAGAGCAGTCAGCAATTAACTTCTTTACCACTTTTCGTCCATTAACTATATGATAGCCATTTTGTCTTACCGCACCGTGGGTAAGGTGCCTACCCTGGTGACAGACACCACGGTGAATACTATCTATGATAAGAGAGGTAACTGGATGATTTTCCGGAAGAAGAAGTGGATGCTTATGATCAGCTGGTATAGCTGCGTGATGTATCCTCCCTCCCACTCTCAGCAACCCTTCAGAATCTAAAAAGGGTGACAAATCAGCCAAGGAGTGATTTTCTGGCAAATGTTTACCTCTTTGCAAACACTTGAGAGCACCCAAGTAAGATTCTCGTTGAGCTAGTCTTACCAAAATGCGGGATGCTTCAATTTCCGTAGTTTGTGGGTTTCTTTGAGCAATACTTATACCTATTTTCTGCTTACAAGCGTCTATTCTCTTGGCTAAACTGATAATAAGAACGACAACTCTCAATACTCTAGTCCAGTTGTTCAATCTGAGGCAAAGTTCATTAATACTCGATGTCATGCACATTTTAGTGACCAAAGTGGTAGGAACTGGCTGTTCCTCAGGCAATGCACTGTCTAAGTTCTGTTTGTAAGGTTCGAGTTCTTGACCACGGCACAAGAATAACGGTCCACTGAACCATCTCGATTGCTTTAACTCTTCTGGTGTGTGTGGTCTGGAAGCAATGTCTGCAGGATTTTCAGAAGTGTTTATGTATTTCCATTGCTTGATAGAAGTTGTATGAAGAATCATCTCAATTCTCCTCGCAACGTATCTTTGGAATCTCCTCTGAGTATTGGTTAGGTAACCCAAAACTACTTGAGAGTCCGAATAATAAGTTACCCCCTTTGGTTTACTAGTTAACTGATTCAATACCTCATTAGTGTTTACAGCAGCATGCATAGCTGCACACAGCTCCAGTCGTGGAATGGTAGTAGCTCCTTGTGGGGCGACTTTTGTTCCAGCACTGACGAAAGCTACATGCACCCTGCCATCTTGATTAACGGATCGCATGTATATAACGTACCCAATAGCATTATCAGAAGCATCAGCAAATACGTGCAACTCTCTTTCCTCATCTTGAAACTGTTGCAGTACGTAGCATCTTGGGATGGAGATATAGGAAAGGTTTGAAAGAGAACCTTTCCAATTTTCCCACATATCCAGATATTTATCTGGCAGATCATCATCCCACCCATAGCTCTCCAGTTCTTCAGATCTATATTTCTTAGGTGGGAGTATTTGTCTTTGAATTAAACGAGCCGTCAGAGTTACTGGAGTGACAAATCCCAGTGGATCGAACAAAGAGTTGGTGACTGAGAGTATTCCTCTCTTGGTGAACCTTCTATTGGGTAATTCAACTTTGATCACGAAGGAATCTTCTTCTGAATGCCAGAGGATGCCGAGGGTTCTCTGTGTAGGGAGAACATCAGTTATTTCCAACTTGTGGCAGCCCTGAGTTCTCTCGGATTCTGGAAAAGCGAGAAGTACCTCTGCAGAGCTTGCAAGAATTTTGTGCAACCTAATGCCGTATTTGTTTAAGATCAATATTGCATATTTCAGAATTTCAATAGCCTCATTAATTGAATCAGCACACCCTAATCCATCATCAACATACATATTATTCTTAATAAAGTTATTAGAAAGAGGGTACTTAACTTTATCTTCTTGATCAGCAGCATAGCGGAGACAGTAAGTGGCAACAGCTGGACTTGATGAGCAACCAAACATGTGTGTGGTGCCTCTGTACTCTGTTACCTTCTTCTTTTCATCATTGTCTTGGTACCAGAAGAACCTCAGTAAATCTTTTTGACCCTCTGGGATCATGAAGTTCTTGAACATGGCTTGTATATCTGCCACAAATCCGATTTTCTTTTCTCTGAATCGCAATAGTACTGCTCTTAAGGGATTATTGATGTCAGGTCCCGTCAAGATTCTGTCATTGAGACTAGTTCCTCCATATCTTGCAGAGGCATCAAACACCAATCGAGTATCAGGCTTGCGAGGATGATTCACTGGAAATATAGGAAGCCACCATGAATACCCTTGTAAAGGAACGTCACTTTCCTTCACCTGTTCTATGTAGCCAGCATCAATGTCTTTTTGTATACTAATTTTACATTGCTGAAGCTTTTCAGGGGTCTTTTTCAATTTTTTCAACATAGCTTTGGTTCTGAATTCAACAGCTTGTCTATTGTCAGGTAATGGGTTTGCATCTTTTAAAGGAATTGGTACTTCTATACGACCTTTCTTGTTTATTGTTACATTCTCCTTCATCATCTTTAGAAAAAGTAGATCTTCCTGTGAATATCCAGGCAAATTATCATCCTTAAACCGTTGAAATAAATCCAAAGTTTGATCAAATGGAACGTATTTGCTATTTGGATAGAGTTTCTTTAAGGTAAAATGATCATGGTTATGATAATGGTTCACAGACATAGAATTCATATTCAGTGTTCTGCTTGGAGATGAAGTCACGCCAACTAGAGCATAACCAAGGCTAGTGTGATGAACGAATGGAGCTGGTGTTCCCAAACTTGTACAGTTGGTCTGCATGGCCTCTTCACAATCCCGTCCAATTAGCATGAGCAACTCTGCTCTAGGTTCATACTTAGGGAACTTGTGTGCTAGGTGTGCTATATGTTTATGTCTCAGTACATCTGTTGGTTTAGCCACTTCGTGTCTTGTATCTGGTATGCTATCATTGACAAATGTGGGAGGCAATTTAATAATCTTTTCTTCTTTTACCCCACGCACACAGATACCATGCATCACATGACTTTTTGTAACCACTTCAAAACTATTCACTGAAGAAAGAGCATATTCTTCTTCAGGAAATTCTTTGTCAAAACTCTTCATGAGCTTTGGATCTGCCAGAGTACAATTAGACTGATCATCTATTATAACATAGCCTCTCACAATATCTTGAGGTTTATCTTCAAGAAAAATGTCCACTAAAACTGTTTTTGAACAATTTTTCATTTTTAGTTTATTTCCACATTGAGCAGTACAGAGTATATGAGTATTGGAAACTTCTTTCTCCTTTTGATCTAAGTTTAGTCTTCGGGTATTGTTTATATGCATTAAAGTAGCATGTTTACCTTCACATATCTCGCATCTTACATCAGCTACACAATCCTTCATCATGTGGTCTTGAAAGCATAAGAAACATACTTGGAGTTCCATTATCTTCTTCTTCTTCTCCTGATGAGACATTTTCAAAAAAACTTTACAATCATCTAAGGAATGATTATAGGCATTGTGTAGGGGACAGAATTTCAAATTAGGATTATCTTCTTTATATGAGGAATTAGAGCTTATTTCAGCTTGAGTAACCAAAGCTCTGGTGAATCTCCTTTCAGAAGGAGGACTCTGTTCATAATTAGCATTACATAGCTCCCTGGCATTTTTCTTCAGAAACTCTACAAACACATGGAATGGAGGATGACGACCAGCATTTTCATCTTCATAATTCTGACCATTGGTCCTCCATCTATCCTGAAGAAAACGAGGCAATTTCTCACGTGGAGTTCTTGTTCCTGATGCAAGGTTCAAAATCTCCAGTTCAGGAGCATTAGGAATATTGAAACATATTATTCTGCAAAGATCATGAAGTTGTTCTAATTGTTTCCCGATATTTTGACCTTTGATAACTGGAAATTTTTTTAATTTTTCCATCAATTGCTCTGCTATTTTGTACTGGGAACCAAATCTTTCCACGAATGTATCCCAAATCTCATTGAAGTAGTCATCCGAGATACTACCGGATCCAGACATGTAGTTAATTAACATTTCATTTGGGGGCCCAGAAGTATGAGATTCCATCACTCTTAGAACCTCAGTGTTAGACAAATTAAGAGACTGGATTCTGGCTTGAATTTGCTCAATCCAGTGCCAAAATCTGTGAGCTGTTCCATCAAAAATTCCAATAGAATTTTTAAAAAGATCTTGAGTTAACATCAATCGACTCATGTTGTAGTTAAGATTAGGGTCAACTGTTCCGGATAGGGGGAAGGAACTTCTGGTGTTATTCAGAAATGGACGTGGTATCTCTGGCCTATTTTCTCTCCCCACTATACTTTCCGGTTGTTTAACCTTAGGAAAGTTAAAGAGATTTCTTGGACCAAGATTGTATCCTTCTTGAAAAGGAGTATAGTGTGGTACTTGATCCAAATTCCCAAGTTTTTCTATCCCACTTAATCCTTGAGATGACTTTGCTAATTTTAATGGTTCCTTTGGTCTTACTGCATTGGCTTGTGGACATTCTGGTTCTTGATTATTTGTGGCTTTTAAATAATCCGCAACTCTCTCTGCTGCAGTCACATCCTTGGCTTTCTGAGGTGGAAAGTTTTCACTTGGTTCTGATGTGGGAATTTTGAAAGTAGATACGGATATACTACTCATTGCCCCATCTCCTGCATTTACTAGCAATGTATTGACTATATCAATAATAGATTGACATTCAAGAGTCAAGTTATGTCTTTCAGAAGAAACTTTATATGCCTCTTCTGTGGCGGCTTCTTTTAAATACTTGGTTGACAATTCTCTACTATATTTATTGTACAAAGATTTTATTTCCTTTATTTTAAAACAAAGTGCTTTCAATTCTGCAGAATCTACAGCAGTGTGTGGATCTGTATCTAGCAATTCATTCAATTGATTACTGTACTTGTCAACATGATTTACTAGAACTTTAGTAGAAAATTTACTGAAACTACGAGTTCTTAAATCTGCGCCACCCGATGCCATTGTGTAGAATGTGGTCAAATCACCATATTACTGTTCTGGTTCTACCCTCCTAAGTTATGAACACTACTTTGTTCTGAGTTTTAAATTTTCATGGGATTGGAAACTTGATCAGCAACAATTTTTATTCACTGGTAAGACATGGTAGATGGTTACAGCCAGATATTTGCACGTAATCTGCGGACAATAACACAGAATCAATAACGGAAATAGACTTGAATAATTCGGAAAAAATACCTACTATGGAATAAATAATTCAGAAAACATAACTACTATGAAATAAATAATTAATGGATACATTCAGCCATCAAAGATAAATCTTTAGGTTACTTATACAGATTTTAGGCAGTTTAGTAAATAAATATATGTTAAAGTACATGAAACATGAAAACTGGTCAAACAATTTTTTTTTTTTTTTTTTTTTTTTTTAGAAATTACACTTAGGGCAAATCACGAATCATCGGCCAGTCCCACACCACCGGTCACACAAGAAAAAACGAACCCACAACTGCCATCACACCTGGCATCCATGATACCTACAGGTATCACGGATACCAAGCAAACAGACACAAAACAACAATTAGAAAATCGCCCCCTCCCACACAACCGAAGATGCGAAACTGACCGACAACTCGCAAGTCACCCTAGTGCTGTTTTTAGGCCTACGAGTAAAGCTAAATAAGGAACTAACTATTTAATAAACTAGCTATAAATAAATCCTAAATCTGGCAAATTTTTAACCAACTTACATGGTATAGATTTTCCTCTCACAATATCAACACAATGGCACGAATTTAAGGCACTTGTTTACAGTATGAAAAGATTAAAGAGACTGAATTAATTGTGGTCACGGCATTAGGTAATAATAAGGAGAACGTAAAAACTCGCCTATCAATGCCTAAGGAATAAATTTAACAATGCTAATTAGCAAACAAGAACATATAACGAAATTTAAAATGCTAATTAGCCAACAAGAATATAGAAGGAAAATTTTAAAAGGTTAATATATATAATTATTACATGGAGGCTCATAGCCAACACACTATTTATTACATAACACCATTTATTTAGCAACTAAAACTAATTTATGAAAAGTATAGGGTATGTTCCGAATTATCGGTCGGTTTCACATCTTCGGTCATATAAAAAAAACTGTATGATTATTTTTTTTCTTATAATTGGTATCCGTGATACCGGCAGGTTTCTTGGATACCAATTTAAATAAATATCAAATTATCATTATTATACAGTTTTTCTTATATGAATGAAGATGTGAAACCGACCGATAATTCGGAACTTACCCTTTGTAGAAATACCTACCTCCATTATTTTTAACCTTGTTTTGTATAAGGTTTCTTAATTAGCTAGGTACTGATTAAATTATTTAGCTATCAATTAACCAAAAATTTTAGTTTCTATATTATAAATTTAAATAACTACCTAGCTAGGTCTAGATACCCAAATGCAAATATACTGCTCATGTACCTGAATAATTTGAAATTTTTAATAACCAGGTTCATAAATATGATTATTACCTAATACATATATCTACCAACTAACTATAGTTATTAGTATCAAAAGAATGGTTAAAATTCCCATTAGTTAAAACTTAAAATATAGGCTTTTATTTTTCTGAGGAAGTAAACCTTTAGCCAATCTTTAACTCCCTTTTGAAAAATCGATAAAGGAACATAAATAATAAATCAAATTTGATGTTACCGTTAGGTGAGTAGTTATGACTTCTTTCTAGCATTTGTAACTACAATTACCTATCTAGTTTATGTAGGTACATCTCTTATTGAGTGAATAAGTTATTATCTCTATTGGTAGATAGTGCCCGTCGGTAGAAAATTGCAAACCTAAAAACAATGGGTGAATTAATAACTACATTGTAGCCTAATTAATTTTAGATGGTAAGTATTAGCTACCAAATTATAATATAATGAGATTGGCATTGGAAGAATTTGCATATACGAGAAGTTCTTACATAAAATTAAACTGTTCATAACCTTTTGGGATAAATATTAAACACTATTTATTATAAATAATTTCATTACATCTCGAACAGTGGTGACCAGAAGATAATGCATCTCACGTATTTCGATTGATATTCATATAATTAATAAGTTAGCTTACTATTAGTTGATTAATAATGTTGTTACTTTACAAGAAGACATGTATTTTATTATATTGAAATTGGATGTAATTGGTGAAAAATAATGTTGGTATTTTATTTCAATATGGCAAAATATAAAAATTAATGTGAATCACTGAAACATTCCAGTAATTAATGCGCAAAAAACTAACACATTTCCATATTTCAAAATTATGGGATATTATTGTTCATTAATTAAAATCTAGTAATTGTATCTTGTATTAACATTGATACCATAAGGCATAGGTTATAAATAATATATCTCTGTTAGTATCAAGAAAAACATTGACCAATAAAATCTATGAAATTTAGATACAAACAATGTATTTGATATCTTGTTTCTATCTGTATTTTAGGGAAGTGTTCTACCACAGGTACATAGTAATCACACGATAGGTTATTCTACTTTATACATAAACATTAACTTTGAACACCTGTGTGCTAAGAAAGACTAGGTTAAGGTACCTAGTTTAAATGACGCAGAATTAAAATTACACTAGCTAGGATGAAGAAAATTGGAACACACTTTACTATATTTAAGCATACATTGACAATAATGGTTAGTAAGCCAATGTAAGTGATTTAATTATCAATATCTATGATTCTTCATTTTTTAATACAATTTGAAATGAACATTAGTTGGAAAGACAATAGTCATCTTAACCATCGCGATTAACCTCCTAACTGATTTCTACAAGATTCAACATTTTCATTAATTTCACTAGAACCTTCCTTTCCACTACCAACCAGTGTTACTAATACATATAAAATATTATTCATTAAATATAAGATTAATTATATAATATTGTTTCAGAATCTTTTGAGTAATTCTAATCAAAATAAGACCTAGGCACCTGGTGCAATATAATAAAGCCAATATCTTTAAAAAATATTTAATACTTCAAAAACATAACACACCATTTGATAAATATTGCATTGTATTAATTTAGTAGAGGTTTAACGTCTGCTTCGGAGCAAACGCAATGTGACTGCAGTCAAAAGGAAACTAAATACAAGGGACTTGAAGGTGCAGTCAGAAAGAAAAGTGGCTCCATGAACAAAACACTCATGGATGCAGAAAAGCTACTCCTTGAATGCAGTCACTTACCAAGGAATGCGACGAAACGGGACAAAAGTACCAGTGACTGCATTCACGGATGGAAGAGGAAAATGAAGAGGAGATAATAAATGAAGTTCCTAATGAAAACCTCGTAGTTAGTTGAAGAGCATAACCCTAGTGCTATCCTCTAAAACTTCATGTAGCGTTAAAAAAAGGATAATTGTGAAAAAACAACCCGTAATCCAAATTACAACAGTTCGGGGACCACGGGACGCCAGGTGTAGGTCTTCCCCCTCCCCATCCCCCCCATTCGGTCAGAGAGAGCCACACTGTCTTGTGGCTATTTGTACATGTACAGACTACGGATACGGTTCCTAACATATAACCGTAATACAACTGTTTATCTACATTGAATATTACTAATTATTCCACTCAATGAATTGCATATACTACATTTAAAAGCTTAGGTTAGCATAAGGAACCAACCTTTTTCCTATTGTTTTTAGGTGAGAAAGTGATTTACATGTCTCTACCTAGCTAGGTAGCGTATTCTATTTCATATCAGATATTATCGGAACTGATCCGAAAACTTTCATGTGATAATAATTCATTGAACACATTGTACATAATAAAAGGTCGCTTATTCAATATGTCACATATATAATCTTTTGATGAAGTTTGAGGTAGAGCTTATATTAATGAATAATGATTTATTTATTTAACGATTTAATATTAAAGCGTATTTATTTTTCTAGCCGATATTTAGTTCGTCAATCATATATATACATATAGCTATTACGGACTTTATTATGAATGAAAAATCTGTATGAATATGAAAACCTTCATCTAAAATGTGTATGCAATTCAATTATGTCTTTTTAATATCGAATCCTCTGATATGTACCAGTTTGCCAACTCATATGCAGTCTTTTTTCGCTGCCATTTAGTTTGTTATACCTAGTTTTAATCTTATCTGTTAACGTTGTTGGTATAATATTTAGTTCATCTAAATTCTAAAGTAATAGTTATGCCTAATCCCATCATAGTTAAACACATTATAATGAACCAACCTCAATATTTTCCATTCATCACAGTTTTTTAATCCGCAAGATTAAATTTTACCTCGATTAGTATAATTCGTAACATGTAGGTTTTCAATAGAATAGCCAAAGCCTCTAGCTGTAATAATGTTAAGCAGGAAGGTAGTTACGAATCGTTTTCTATACTACATTAAAATGTACCTAGTAGTCTGATCAGTGAACTTGCTTGCTCACTTCATAGTTTGTATTAGATAATAGGTATTTATTAAATATAGTTAATCATATTTAATATGTAGATAATAATTAATTTATCACTGTAGTCTGTAGTTACAGTCCATCTAATATAAACTTTATCTTTTCATAAAAACTGATATATTCTAGGTATTTGATAATAAAGTTTTATTCTATGGCATATAAATGCCTATTATCATATTAAATTCACAAAAATATAGTATGTAGTCGAATCGAAGTTTCTTGTTTCTTAATAAAAATTATATTTATTATAGCGAAATGTTACCTAACTAGTAATTATTACGAAGCTATGTAGGGTAAGTTCCGAATTATCGGACAGTTACGCATCTTCGGATATGGAAGAAAGAAAATATATAATAATAATTACCTATTTACCTTTTATATCAATTGGTATTTCAATACAATTTGAAAAAAAATCAATATACCTATATATTTTCTCTCTTCCGTATCCGATAATGTGGAACTGTCCGATAATTCGGAACTTATCCTACCTATTTAACTACACTTTGAGCTATCATAACTTTTTAGAATAATATTGTATCTTGACACTCATATTATGTATCTAAATATAAAACTAATTAATTCATAAATGAACTTTTGAGTTCTAAAATGTATAGAAATGTTAGCCTAAGTATACTGACATTGCACAATAAATAAAGTGAGTGTGAGTTGGTAAAGCCAACACACAAACGCACAGGGAATATCTTAGGACGTGAAGAATAGTGTACACACTCGTAATAACTATTAGAAAATATCCTCATGGAACATGGCTACTGTCTTTTTAAAACAACAATATTTTTCCATTCAAAACTTGATTCATCATTATTGTGTGTGCTGGTCAGCAATTAATTCTATACTTTATTTTCAATCAATTAAAGATTAAATTTCGCAATAGAACCATTAGCCATAAATTCGCATTATATTCTTTAGAAATCCGAACGGCAACACTAACTAGCATTTCTCAAACTCTATCCATTCATTCATTGTCAATAGTAGCTAGTGTAAAGTCACGTAGTGTCATATTTCAGTGCTATAATTTATATTGTGTAGTTTGATTATGTAGGTGTTATTCGAGTTGTCTTTGTTCTATTAAGTGTTCTCTGTAGGTGTAGTCATTTCTCTGTAGGTGTAGTCCGTCATTTCTCTGTAGGTGTAGCCGTCATTTCTCTGTAGGTGTAGTCAGTCATTTCTCTGTAGGTGTAGTCAGTCATTTCTCTGTAGGTGTAGTCCGTCATTTCTCTGTAGGTGTAGTCCGTCATTTCTCTGTAGGTGTAGTCCGTCATTTCTCTGTAGGTGTAGTCAGTCATTTCTCTGTAGGTGTAGTCAGTCATTTCTCTGTAGGTGTAGTCCGTCATTTCTCTGTAGGTGTAGTCCGTCATTTCTCTGTAGGTGTAGTCCGTCATTTCTCTGTAGGTGTAGTCAGTCATTTCTCTGTAGGTGTTCTCATTTATATATAACTTCTAGTCTTCTATATTGTTTGTGTACTTTCCAGATATATTCACATTTGTTATGTCAATGCCAAGATTATAAACTATAAATTACAAAATAAAAAACAGTGTTTAGCCTTCGCATTGTTTCACAACCTAACGTACCAGGACATTGTGTTCTATTTTTGTAATTTCATGAATCGTTAAAAAAACAGGTACAGGTATCTCCGTATCAGGTGAATCATGATAAACTGACTCTTTTCATCTCTCCTAGTAGATGTAGATACATTAAGACTGTAGATACATTAAGACTGTAGATACATTAAGACTGTAGATACATTAAGACTGTAGATACATTAAGACTGTAGATACATTAAGACTGTAGATACATTAAGACTGTAGATACATTAAGACTGTAGATACATTAAGACTGTAGATACATTAAGACTGTAGATACATTAAGACTGTAGATACATTAAGACTGTAGATACATTAAGACTGTAGATACATTAAGACTGTAGATGCAGTAGACTGTAGATGCAGTAGACTGTAGATGCAGTAGACTGTAGATGCAGTAGACTGTAGATGCAGTAGACTGTAGATGCAGTAGACTGTAGATGCAGTAAGACTGTAGATGCAGTAAGACTGTAGATGCAGTAAGACTGTAGATGCAGTAAGACTGTAGATGCAGTAAGACTGTAGATGCAGTAAGACTGTAGATGCAGTAAGACTGTAGATGCAGTAAGACTGTAGATGCAGTAAGACTGTAGATGCAGTAAGACTGTAGATGCAGTAAGACTGTAGATGCAGTAAGACTGTAGATGCAGTAAGACTGTAGATGCAGTAAGACTGTAGATGCAGTAAGACTGTAGATGCAGTAAGACTGTAGATGCAGTAAGACTGTAGATGCAGTAAGACTGTAGATGCAGTAAGACTGTAGATGCAGTAAGACTGTAGATGCAGTAAGACTGTAGATGCAGTAAGACTGTAGATGCAGTAAGACTGTAGATGCAGTAAGACTGTAGATGCAGTAAGACTGTAGATGCAGTAAGACTGTAGATGCAGTAAGACTGTAGATGCAGTAAGACTGTAGATGCAGTAAGACTGTAGATGCAGTAAGACTGTAGATGCAGTAAGACTGTAGATGCAGTAAGACTGTAGATGCAGTAAGACTGTAGATGCAGTAAGACTGTAGATGCAGTAAGACTGTAGATGCAGTAGACTGTAGATACAGTAGGCTGTAGACAGTTAGTTATTAATATCTTATTCATTACAATGAGAAAGGAGTATACCAAATTTAATAAGCCAAAGAATCAATTCCCTAGGGTCTGAGAGCATTTACTGGCGAGTGGGCGGAGTTTCATAACGTGTCACAACTTGTCACTCACTTCAAGTTTCTGGGTACAAACATACACACTCACGAACACAAATCACGCAAGTTCACCTACTGTATGCAAACATACTTACTCACGAACATTCATATAAGTGCCGCTGTTACAGTTACTTGAAAATAAATAAAGTAATTATCCCTGGAAACATAAAATTAATTCTAAATAAGATATGATTTTATAAGAAAATGAGGACACAGTTAGTACCTGCAGTTAGTTTTTCTTCTCTGAGTAATCATTCACTTCCCATCTCCTTATTGGTCTACCTTACCCTCCCCTCACCCCCATATTTGTCTACCTCACCCCCCCCCTCTATCACTAGCTACCTACCACTGTCACAATGAGATTAACAAAATGATTTAGTTAGTGACAGTCTAATGACGAACTGGAAGAAATTTCATGTTCTCAACTTACCACAATGTATATCATTGATCACCAAAAATTATGAATGTAATATGTTTACATTTTCTAATAAATAATAACAAGATATAATTAATATGATAAACAATATTATTTGGAATATTGATTACAAAAATAATAATATCTATCTAAATCAATTAATAATGTACTAAATATAATTCAAGTTTGTATGAATATTATAACTTATCTAATGTACTAGTGACAGTGAAACAAAAATAGATACGATTATTATTTATCTAATTTACTTTCGTAGGAGTCTAAGGGTAACTAAAAGGTATTAGCTAACATAACTACCTAGGCGAAATAATAGGTACTTATCTATATTAGATAGTAACTAGTGATGCGTATCAATACCTACTTCAAATACAGTTTCAGATATTAAAATGTATCACGTAGGTAATATGTATCAATTAATTTGTATTTATTTTTGTTTAACTGTTTCCATATACCAAAAAACACATTTTTCTAAACCGCTTTTGAAAGCTTCCATATTATTATTTACTAGAACGGGTAGTCTAGAGCGCATACTTTCGCCGTCGCTTCAATCGATAGTGAGCTTATTGCTCCTAAAATCTAACCAAACGATTCCTGGATAATGGAACAATCTCTCAAAAAATTTCAGTCAATTTGGTTGAATGTTTTTAGAGTTATACGAATAACAATAATATATACACATTATACATACTACATATATAGTATATAGAGAGTAAAGTATTAGAGGTTATTTAAAATCTGCGTTGAAATTTTTTGTTTTTAGGTTTCAAGATTTCGAATAGAAAGATTTCTATTCATCATCAAGAGAAGGGTGTAAAACCTGGACCTGACAACACAGAAAATAGGATTGACACGTTCCCCGCGTATTGAGCTACCGGTGGTTCAATGCGCTTTTTTAACATACAAATAATAAAAAGTTCAGTATTGATTCAGAATTGGATCAGTATTTCTATTGAATTATAAGTATAGATCTGTATATTGCAAAAGAAACACTCCAGAGCTTATAAAACGATGTACCACACAGCACTGTTTGAATATACCGAAAAATTCATCCGCGGTGAAAGTGTTAACATAGAGTTTATAAACTGACACAAATAAAGCTCCGATAGCGTTATACGAGTTAATTAATTCAACGGTAATTCCATAAAGTTTGACCAATAATTATGTAGAATATTGCAAAGTAATTTATACACTTATATGTAAGTTTATCAAGTTTGACCAATAATATATGAGCTATATACTTTTGAAGTATAATCGGGTAGTATGTATATAAAGACAATGCATATAAAAAGCGGGTGTAGGTCATAAACCCCCCCCCCCCCGGTCAAGAGCCCCCCCGGTCACGAGCCCCCCTGTTTTTAAATCCTTATTTACCTATATTATTTAATCCTTATTGACACTTTTGTAGTTCATTACTGATTAAACATAAAATATATGTATATCGGGGGGCGTACCGCCCCCCGAACCCCCTGCCAGGTCATTAAACAATCACGAAGTGTGCAGTACAACAATCTAGCGGATACAACAAACTACATTAGCAACTCGCAATTATTTCTATCTAAGTAGTTCTTCATTTTATTTAACTAGGTAAATAAGGATTAAAAAACATGGAGGGGGGGGGGGCTAGGGGGGCTCATGACGGGGGGGTCTTGACCGGGGGGGCTCTTGACCGGGGGGCTCTTGACCGGGGGGCTCTTGACCGCACCCCATAAAAAGCACACAGACAAAGCATATAGACAATGCAGCAAATTTGCTGCATTGTCCGTTTGCTGACCATTCGCGCAAAGCCATTTTCACAACCCTTTAATAAAATCGTTATAATATTCACAAAATGATTGAATCTTTATGAAAAGTTAATAGTGTATGGAGAAAAGTTCAATGAACAAAATGTCATTTGAAAGAAAACTGTACCTTCAGTTGTTGTTGGAATATACTAATTTAAAGTTGTAGACTATATCTAGTTATTGTTATTATTATTATAAATGAACTAACAAGTTATTGTTTGTTTCGGCTGTATTGCGTGATTCTTAAAGAAATAATTATTAATTGTTGGTAAATAGTACAATAAAATGTAGTTACCAATGTATTCAACTAACCACCTTTAATTCATTATTGTGGCTATCCTATCATTCTTTATAGTTGTTACTCAGGTATTTTCTATCTACCCGCTTATGACACACTGCATCTGACTGAGAGAGAGGTGGAAGGGGGGGGGGGGGGTGTAGAAGGTGCGATGTAAGCAAACGTATACGTGTGTGGCGGGAAAATAAGCTACCCGATTATACTTCAAAAGCATATATCTAGCTCATATGAAATCTCCACTAACTTTACACATCTCCAAAGAGGTATTTTAATGTTCACGTAATTTAACAGATTTATTATCAATAAAATTTTATTTTTAAGTGTATGTATTGTATTTAATGATCTTTTATGAAGTGTATACGTTAGTACGTGGTTGAGAGTTGAGACACCTAGAATTTTAGTGAGTGTGTTTGTGCGTAAACCACAGCAAATAGAATAGGAAGTAGGTTATCTCACATTATTTTCAAAAATTTCCCCCCATAGGGAAAGATGAGAAAACATAAAAATAAATTTAGGTAACATAATGAGTATTTGTTTAGTTGTGTGCTTATCATATGTCAAAAAAGGTTTTATATTCATTAGTCCCACACCCCATTAGTCCTACGCCCCATTAGTCCGATGCCCCATTAATCCGAAGCCCCAAAAGTCAGACGCCCCATTAGTCCGCCGCCCCATTAGTCATACACATCATTAGTCAGACACCCCATTAGTCCAACGCCCAATTAGTCAGACACCCATTAGTCCGACGCCCCAATAGTCAGACGCCCCATTAGTCATACATATCATTAGTCAGACACCCCATTAGTCCAAGGCCCCATTAGTCAGACACCCCATTAGTCAGACACTTTTGTAGTTTATTTTATTACTGATTTAACCCCCCGAACCCCACTGCCAGGTCATTAAGCAATCAAGTGTGCAGTACAACAAACTAACAGATACAACAAACTACAATATATTGTGAAATCAAATGAGGGATTGCATGATACTACTAATCATAGTAAATAAATAGTTAAAAAGTATACTAAGTTTCGAATTCAAGTTTTCAAGTTGTTCCAGTCTTCAGAAACGATGTAAATAAACAAATGACGTCACATATGGAATTGAAAAAAATGAGAATTGTATAGGTGCAGCAAAATAATCGATATAATATGTCAATAAACAATATGTTTGGTTAGCTTCCAGTACCTAGATAACTTTTATATATTTAAGTACGTTGCACAAAGTACATCCATGTTAAAACAGTTGAGTTATAATCAACATTAACACTAATGTACATGGAATACTTGCGTGCATAAAATATTTTCTTTAGATATTCCATCTGTGTCTGGTTATGGATGGTATAATGCAGTAATTTCCATAGTAATGCTTAATATAATACTGTATTGAATGTATTCTATAGAGTTTCATGGATATTTCTTCATATATATTGAATAATTCGCTTGAAAAGTTGAAAACTTGCCTATGCAGTATGCAATTGCAACCTACCAACAATAACCACTAACCAGGCTTAGTGGCTGGCTACTTTACGGTTTTTACTTTACCTATGGCTAATGGGCTACACATTCTACATTATTATTATTATTGGGGGCTGTCAGGCTGAGTACATTAGACTTTTTCAAATTACAATTAGCTATGCAATGTATGACAGTAAGTCACACTGTCACAGTATGAGATAATGAGCATAGGTCACTTGTGACTCTGGAAAATACCTTAGGAGACTAAGGCTAACGATGAATTTTAGAGGCTAAATGCAGCTGATTATACAGTTCCCATTAATTTATTACTGTATTTTAATGTTTGCTAAACTCTACCAGAGTCAGTGATTAATCCATCAGAAAAGACCACTTTTTTTCCAGAATCCAGATTCCAGAGTAGACTCAGTAGAGCATAGCTGCATAGGATGATAAGTACTAGCATAGTCTTCATAGATAGCCAATAGTCTAGCCTTAATTTCATGTCCCACTCTGCATAATGTGTCCCCTGACGGATGACTCCTGTGTGCTGCCACAGCAGCAGATTCAGAATCTCATGCAGCTAAATTAATGGTTAGGTACATAGGAATTAATTCAAGATTTCCTGCAGTCTGCAGAGATCTACAATTTCTAAAATTGGGCTCATATTTGTTGCTCAGTAAAATACTTGTAGTAAATATAAGAGAAAATTAAGGATTGTTCACACAGAAAATGTTAAAAATGTCCCATATTTTACAGAGTTTTGGATAAATGTTCCATATTCTTATTCTGCAGTCTTCTTCTAACACCCAGACTGCAGAATATGGAACATTTTTCCAAGACTCTGTCACAAATGTGAGCCCAATTTTAGAAATTGTAGATCTCTGCAGACGGCAGAAAATCTTGAATTAATTCCTATGTTACCATTAATCTAATCATTAACCATTAATCATTAATTATCTAGTTTGTTGTACTGCACAGTTCACGATTGTTTGATGATCTAGTAGGGGATTTTGGGGCCGGCACGCCCGTGACGCCCCCGATACTTCCAACTCATAAGTTTTTACTTTCATCTCAGACCAAAAGTTTATAATTTTTACCTCATAAAAAACTGTTACAGTTTTCTATGATAATTTTGATTTTCTATTCCAAATTAAACATCTCAAATAATTAAACTGGGTATTATTAACATTGAATTCAGGTGCAGTCAGTCATTAATTTGATACAATAATCATCAAATCCACTCCATAGCTATATCATAAATCTTCATTCAAATTACCTATTTGATAGAACGTACAGTGATGCGCCGTACTGTGTTGAGCCGCTCAGCTTTTACAATGTATAAAAATATGTTTAATTAACAAACTAACCTGAGGATATTGAACCTTGACTAGACTCTGAAGCAAAGAACTTAGAGTATGGGTTCACAGTGGCCAGTGGGAGCAGCATCACTAAGAAAAAGCTTCAAATTTTGATCAGGAACTGCATCATCAGTGATTTTCCTGAAGTTTTTTGGAGGCTTAATATTAAGCAATTCAAACTTCAACATTCTTTTCAGTTGCAAATAAATTACTGAAGTGTCTACTACATATCTTAGCATATTGTGTATTAATTTTATCTTTTCTATTACACTTTACAGTCTAAATTCTTGAAAGCTTTTTATTTTTTGGAAATGAACAATAGGTACTCAACATTCTCTTCATCAATTTCTTTGCATCCAATTTCCAAATACAGCACAAGAATTATTATTTATTTTGGACATTGTCACCTAATGAAGTAGGCAAGTAGTATAACAGTCTAAAGTCTGGACTTATATCTCAAGAATTGTTATCAAAAATGTTATCTAGGAAAAATTTAAATAGGTACCTGGTAGGCCTACCTAATATATTAGTATTATAGTATAAAAAACAAAGAAAATTATTTCACTCTTTAAAGCTAGCTAGGATATGTCCAAAAATTTTAACTAGGTACCTACATTTTTCTCTTCAAACTTCAAAGGTACCTAGTTTAAATGTAATTTGTTAAAATCTATTTTTTGAAATACCTAGGTAGCTACCAGATTGGCTGCTTGGTACTTAGGTATAAGTCTTATAAGATGGCTTATTGGCAAAATTATAGTTGAAAAGTGTAAGAAAACTTATAGTCTATTGTAAAAAGTTATTTTAAGCACATTTAGAAGAATGAAATTTTCCATAAAAATTCTTATTTAATCAGATATGCAAAATTGTCTTAAATCCTTCAATCACCTTTGCTCTACTGAAGGATTTGAAGGCTATTAAGTAGAATATTATTAGTCAATAGAGTGTAAAACGTCATAAAAACACAATTTTATTTAAGTTAATTTCCATGAAAACGCACATTTAACTGGATAACAGCAAAGTTCTTATTTAGAAAATAACGGAAACACCATGATGTGACGTCATTCGGTCACGTGACTCACGTCTATGTAGTATTTTCGGATGTTCCAATATTGTACTTAGTATACTTGTCTATCTATTTACTATGCTACTAATAATCATACATCAATAATCATGAGTACCTATCGGGGTACGGTCAAGAGCCCACCCGGTCAAGAACCTCCCCCCCCCCCCAGTCAGTGTGCAGTTCTTGACTACTATTGGTGGAGTGAAGTTGTTACGTGCCACTGGAGAAGGTGTGCGTTTTTAATTGTTAGCATTTAATAGCTGCAAGAATAAGCATTCCTTGAAGGTAATGTATCTGTAAACAATCTATAAAGTATAAATGTTCGAATATATTAAAACTTGTGAAGAATTTATTAAAACTACCTTAGGTTTGTAGATTAACAGTACCTAGGCTAACTCGAGGCCTGTGACCGCCTGTCTATATGGCAGACGCTCCGACATATATCAATTTTTCTCTGAAATCTTGTGTTCGCAAACACAAGAATCGAAAATGTCTGTCATTTTAAACATGTTTGACAAATGTGTTAGCAACTGTTATTTAAATGTTAATTTATGATATAGGTATATAATAAATTTGATAATTATTACAGTTTTAGTTTGGTAGGCTATATGATTGATTGAATTATTTATTTAGTAGGTAGTCTAGTGTAATTATTTTGATCGAATTTTTTGTAAGTAAATTTAAATAAATTTGATTTTGGAGCCAATTTTAATCAGTCATATATTAGCTAGGTACCTAGCTGACTAAGATAAGGTAATTTACGAATTATCGAACTGTTCCACAATTTCAAACACGTATTATATATAGGTAGGTACTAGATAGCCTGATAGGTAGGTAGTTACGTGAGATAACTAGATAGGTAGGTAGTTACGTTAGATAACTAGATAGGTAGGTAGTTACGTTCGATAACTAGGTAGGTAGGTAGACGGTAGTTAGGTACAAGATAACTAGGTAGGTACATAGTTTTGCGAGATGCTAACTAGGTATAGTTAGTTATGCTAGATGCTACTTATGTACCGTAGGTAGTTATGCTAGATACCAACTAGGTGGGAAGTTACAGTACTATGATACTTCAAGTAAGTTTGTAACAAGGTAGTTACTGCGCCATTATAGTTTTCACCCAAATTTATAATCTAAAAGATGCAAATTAGTTTTGACAACCTAGTACAAATAAATCGATTTTTTTGTTTTTGATTAAGTTACGTACCCCATTCAGTGTGTATATGAAAAAGTATGTATATGATAGTCATTATTGATCTTTTTTTTAATTGGTATCTATGTCATTTGCAGTTATTGTAAATAACAATTAAAATAAAAAGTTAATCATAATTATTAAATATATACTTTTTTCTTACTTGGTCGAAAATGTGGAATCGTCCGATAATGTGAAACTTATCCTGTCCCAGGCCTATCTGAGATTTTGTTATCCAATAATTATTAATTATACTCTGTAACCCAAATTATAATTTATACAGTTATGTTATTTTTCTATGAAAGTTTAGAAATATTATGGACATGGGTAAGTTACGAATTATTGCACAGTTAAACATTTTCGATCATGTAAGAAAAAAATGTATAATATTAGGTTATGTTAGGATGTAATTTTAATGAGAGGCCTGTTATAAATAAGTTTTAGTTATCTATATATACTTTTACACTTTACTGGTCATTTATTAAGTTTATAATTAGTTACTTGAATGAATGAACGATATAAATATCATGATATTATGTTTAGCACCGGTATATTGAATTTGTTCAATTCAAAGTTTTACCTAGGTAGGTAGATGCGTAGCGCCAAGCTTATTGAATATTGTGCACAGCTACAATTTATATTTAAAACCTATTTTATATTAGAGTTTAAGGTACCAAATCTATAGATTAATTGAATGAACATAATTAGCTGTCGAAAATACTTGCGTACTACCATGATTACTTTATAACTCATGTGCTTTTCATAACGCAGGACTTTTACTGTAATAGTCCACCAAAGTGAATTGATTTGGGTTCTTTTCTATGTTATTCGTACGGGAGAAAAATTAGGTGGTACGACATCCATTACAGATGAATATTTACGTACGCTTGGAGAATTGTAAGTAAATATTTCGATACCTATAAAGTTCATTGAAATGTGTATTCAAATAAAAAAATTATAAGCTATTTAATTATAAATAACGTCTATTAAGAGACAAATTCGTTAATTAAATAATCTGTACAACATACTTTTACGCAAGAAATTTGAAAGATTGGTTACCAAATAACGTGAAGTTCTCTCAGTTTTGAGAGTATAATACTTATTAATTATTATTGAAGTAATTTAATTTACTTTATACCCTTTCTATCTTAGGATAGGATTCTGAAACCGAACTAGGTATGGGGAAAATAGGTACGGTGAACCTACCTTTGTACCTAACTCATAAAATAAACCTAGTTAAGTATTTAAAATTCTGAAACTAGTTATTATATATTATTTTATGTTATATTCATTTAAATAAATATAATTATGAAACTAACTAGTTATATTGTATTATTTTATCTTGTAATAATACATAAACCTAATACTTAGGTTTCAGAATCCTATTCTAAGATAGAAAGGGTATAAAGTAAATAAAATCACTTCCAATAATAAGTTATACTCCTAAAACTGAGAGAACTTTACGTTATTTGGTAACCAATCTTTCAAATTTCTCGCGTATAAAGATGTTGTACAGGTTACCTAATTTACGGATCTGTCTTTTAATTGACGTTATTTCTAATTAAATTGTTCATAACTTTTTTATTTGAATTCACATTTCAATGAACTTTATAGCAATGAATGGATTTAGATATTAGGTATCGAAATATTGATTTGAATCTTCCAAGCGTAAGTAAATAGTCAGCTGTAATGGATGTCGTACCACCTATTTTTTTCTCCCGTACGAATAACATAGGAATATTTCGCCGATAATCTAAAACGGAACCCAAATCACTTCACTTTGGTGGTCTATTAGGTTCAGGAGTTTTACTAAAAATATCGCTTAATGGTCAAACTGAAGTCAAATTGTTCATGGGATAAAAATGTATATAGTTAATTCCGAAACTAATAGTAAGAAATATATAATTTTATATAAGTTGAAATATTTTCAAGTTCTAATTAATATTTTACATTTTAGTATTTACTAAACTATAACTCTAATATAGTGAAATCCTGTATAGTGAATGTAGTGTCCTGAGTAATGAAGTAGCCTCTGTAGTCTATAGACTCATTATGCATAGTGAACAAAATTTTCTTCGTCAGATTTCTTAAACTAATGGCCGTTTATGGCAGACTAAAGGAAAGTGGGTCACTATACAGGCTACTTCCTTACTCAGGGCCAGGGTGGATAAAAACCCTTGGACCACTTGACCTGGCATGGCTTCTATTGTAAAAGTATTAAAGAGTTATCTATTTGTGTGATTAAATTGGTGTTTATTTTTCAGGCGTACCTCTCTGTCATCCATACGTCCATCAGAAACACAAGAGTTGTTTTAAAGAGACCAGTTAGTCAGCAGTAATGGCTCACCTCTGTTGTTTCACAATGCAAGTGAGTGTTGAATATTCAGTCCTATTAAATATTTGAAATATGTTATCGTCAACATAGTATTATATCTGCAGTGTAACTGCTGTGGTGTGAATTATTTGTGAATACAGTTTGACAATTTATATTCTCAGCTTCTTAATTTGATTCGAATAATAATTTCACCTCAATATACAGGGTGTCTGACACTTTTGTTGCCAAACTTCAACATAAGATTGCATTCGTCGATATAAACACTTTTTATTCCATGAAGGTATGGTCTAAAATGCTTAGTTAAAGAGTTACAAGATTAGGAAAGTAGTATCTGTACCATTTACTATTATAAGTTAACGTCATTTTTTAATGTAACGATAAGAAACAAAACATTTTCGACACTAATTATTTTGAGCCCAAGAAACATAATCTTAAATTAGGTAAAGGTTACATCTTACATGTTTACAAAATGTGTTCAAACTGTCGCCCATTTGTTGCGATGCAGCCGTTCAATCGTTTGTCCAATGATTGGCGGGCGCGAGCAAAGACACCAGGAGTTTCACGAATCCTCGTGGGTAAAATGTTTGAACGCTTGCATCGTAACAAATGGGCGGCAAATTGAACACATTCTGTAAACATGTAACCTTTACCTAATTTAAGATTATGTTTCTTGTGCTCAAAATAATTACTGTCGAAAATGTTTTGTTTCTTATCGTTACATTAAAAAATGACGTTAACTTATAATAGTAAATGGTACAGATACTACTTTCCTAACCTTGTAACTCTTTAACTAAGCATTTTAGACCATACCTTTATAGAAAAAAAGTGATTATTTCGACGAATGCAACCTTATGTTAAAGTTTGGCAACAAAAGTGTCGGACGCCCTGTAGTACTAACTAGTTAGTTAATCACATTCTCTGGTACAAAGTACAAACTATTATCTATATTAGCTAATACTTCGTATTAGGTATGGTGTAGTAATATATTTAATTAACTATAATCTTTTTACAGTCTTTTTGTAATGGCAGTGGCTGAGAGACTCCTAACTGATGACCTACCCATTCCTACATACAATCGACTGCTTTCAAGTCGTCTGATGAGGTATATTTTTGCTTTCTTTTAATTTTAATATCTTTTTTTTCTATTCTATTTATACCCCTAATATGCTGACATAGTTCTCAAATTTAAAGTAAATGTCAAACTTACTTATTTCTTTAGCTACCTTGATTCATTAGTTACTATCAGAGAAAAGAGTCACTGTGATGATGCTAATTTCACAGGTTACAGTTTTCTATTTTCATATCATACTAATCTTTCGTCGTGTACCCAGACCCATTTTAATATTGCTACCATTAAAAGTAGCACCTAAAGTTTCTTTTTGAAAATGAGAAATTAGTAAACAGTGTAATAACTTCAAAAAATACATTACAAATATACCCATCTCAATAATCGAATTATCTATTTTTCAATACGTTTGTCTGAAACTTATTAATTTTCAGACCACTGCGCAACCTTCAGCCCCAGTTAACAACTGAACAACAGTACGAGCTACATTCGAGTTTTGTGTTGACTGTTACACTGGTGTGTTGCGACTGGCTAAATATCTCTAGGTAACTACTACAGTATTTGATGCAACTACAGTACTTGGTACAACTACAGTAGCTATTTGATACTATTACATTTGCTATTTGATATAACTACAGAAGCTATTTGACATAACTACAGTATTTGATACAACTAAATTTGCTATTTGATACAACTACAGTAGCAATTTGATACTATTACATTTGCTATTTGATATAACTACAGAAGCTATTTTACATAACTACAGTATTTGATACAACTAAATTTGCTATTTGATACAACTACAGTAGCAATTTGATATACAACTACAATAGCTATTTGATACAACTACAGTAACTATTTGATACAACTACAGTATTTGATTCTTAGCTAATTTTTGGTTTATGAGCTCTTGAAAGATATTTGTCTCAGAGTAACTCTTTAAATTACATCTTAGTAATGAAGTTATTTCTCTTACCTCATCATTTACTTGGGATATTGATTTCTATTATTCAAATTAATTTATTTTCATTTTTGCTATTAGTGTTTATCGGAGAAAAAGGTAGAAAATCATGTTTTCTATAAATCTAAATTATTCTTGACCATCTTTTTCGATCTCAGCTAAATAGAAAAAGGAGAAAATGCTAACGCTCTCTTTGAAACTTATAAAACTTTATTTAAATGAAATCAATTCACTAACGGCTCAAACGTGGATGAAAATGAAATTTAGCTTACTCTTTTATGAAATATGACTAATTAAGTAATCTATTAATTTGTGTGGTCTATTATAATATCCTCAATGAAATATTGTAACTTCTGCGTGTGTTTATTGTCATTACTTATGTATAATCTTCTCGTCTTATTCTAATTTGTTTAATTTCTTTCCAGATTTTCTATCGACAACATCGGATGTGGTCGGATGAGCTTTGAGAATGTGATCTAGAACCAGTGCCCTGCGCCTGACGATGAATAGACATCTTTCCACTCGAAATCTTGAAACCAAAACCAAAACTTTCAACGGGGTGTTTTTTATTAACCATATGATGATAATTTGAAGTAAATATTTTTTCGCTATCGGATCCCCATCCCCCAAACTTCCCCAACTGGACCGCTAACCTAACCTTTTATGACATCATTCCACTAATTTTAATTCTAAGATATGCGGGTAACCTTGTTTATTTCAAAATAGAACTTTCCACGGTAGTGTTTTCCCTGGGGGATTTACCGGCAATGATGAACACATAAATAAATATTAAATTGTATGTTCATTAAGTATATGAGTGGCAATTCCATGGGGGAATATATATTATACATATTGCCTCCGATTAGTGAACTAATTTCATCAAATTTGAAGCGTATCAAATTAAACTTGAAATTATCTCTAATCTGAGGAGTGATTTGGAATGTGGTGAGAGTATTTGACCTCACCTGTGTTTTATTATACCCTCTATTGTTAAATGTAATGTTGTTCTATACTAGTTGATACTTCGGGTAACCTTTCTAGTTTTTCATATTTAATAATACCATATTGCGACTCCTATGATTTGATATTAAAAGAATAGTCGTAATTTTCTATTTTTCCAAACTTAGGTAAGCTTTTTCGTTCCAAACTTAGCTAAAGTACATCTAAATTTTGATAATATTGTAATAAACTAATAAGGTATTTTATTAGTAAGTTTCAAAGTAATATCAAAGAGCAATTACTTTAATTGATATAGTTGATTATGTCGCGATTTTAATGTCGACTGTTTTTAGCTCAGTTTGTCTTCGCATCATTCAAATGCTACGCTATTGTTGAATGAGTTAATACTTTTATTAGATTGACATTTAATGGTTGGTAAATAAATCGCTGATTTTGCAATTTTTGTGAGTCGTTTAAATTCATGCTGTTCAGTTGATTACACTATTTGTCTCTTGATGGCGTGTTATTTTAATTGGTAATTTATGAAATGTATGTAAATCCGTAAATAATAATACCTAATCGAATTTTTAGAAGTATGTATGCTCTATAAAAACTTTCTTTGCGCCACGTTAGTATTTATTTCGTGAAATCTCATTTCTTAAAAATGGTAATCAATAGCGTTGCGACGTTACACAAATATTTTATGCATTCAATTTAAATGTGATGGTGTATGTACTAAGCGTCTTATTTGCGTGGTCTGATTTTGTGTGAATGTAAGTAAGTAGGCATACATGGTTTTCTCGAAGTAGGCTCTTACTAAGAAGCCCAAGTATTTTGATTAATTATAAGAAATATCTAAAGCAAACATGATATCAATTTCTTTCTACTGAAAATAATATCAATATATTGAAACACTTCTCAAGAAGTCTGCTATCAAGTACTTTTAACAATCCTAAATATGAAGGGTCTTTTACATATAAATATAAACACTAGTTTAAAAACTGGGAAAATCAGTCGATATGCTTTATAATTTAAGTCTTCAAAGTTAAATTTATTCATATTATTTGCTAAAATATTCGTTCCCGACCTCGTTATAACCAAGCTGATAATATTTTTTACATATAAATCAGTAATAAACTACGAAAGTGTCGGACTAATGAATAGTAACCGTAAACGGTGATAGATTTTGTTACTAGATATTTTGCTCCCAGACGAACCTTTTTAATTTGAAAGGAATTAAAGACTTTAAATTAATTTTATATTTTGAAAATGAATTCTAGACTACAAATTATAACATAAAACAGACGTAGATTAATTTTCGAGAATTTAAAAACAAGCTCTCAAATGTAATGAATGCTAGATTTCTTTATTGTGCAACTATGGATAGATTGATATCGATTTGAAATTGTAATCTAATTATCTAAAACTGTTCACTATTTATTATTTTGGTTTCCTCGTTCAGAATAAATTGTCGCAATTACAATTAGCCTTAATACAAAGAAAATGGAACATATAAAGCTAACCTAATTGTAGATCATTGAGAATATTTTAAGGGATAAAAAGCATATTTCATAAAAAATATTGTCACAACCCTAGTAATTATTTAAATGAATTATGCATAATTATTATACGCAATTATTTAAACTGATTCCATTTGAAGATATTGTTAAATGAATAAATTTAATTCTGATCTTAAATTTATTCTCCTTCATTCAAATGAGTTTTTAATGTTACATATGATAACGTTAACCCTTTATTTAAATAGTTATGTTTATATAGAACAATTGGGGAATTGCTTTGCTGATTGATTTTACTACTTAATATTTATTCAACAATGAATATCTTATTTAGCTTTTATTATTTTGATAGTTTAAATATCTAATTAATAGGTACTCTGCTCATATTATATTTTTTCATGATTTCAATCGTTAAATATAATAGTATCACATTCCACAAAATTAATAATATATACTTGGAATAATAAATTATTGTAGCTATAATAAAATTATTCCGATAATGTCATAAATGAATAATAATAAACTATTCACTTTTTAATCATCCCTTTAACTAAAATAATAATGCACTAGAACAATATAAATTATTTATTAGAAGTTAAATAATACTAAGTTCACATAATAGTAACTTTTTGATATTTTCGAAATACTGCAGTCATCCCTACACAATTTTCTATAGAATATTTTAATTTCACATTTTCTTGAAAATATATCAGCCAATCACAGACACGCTTTCAAATCTCACATAAGCCACTTCATCATTTAATTTCATATATCATTTCACGAGCATACAGAGTAACAGAGTATTTACAAAGTGGACTATGCCACGTAATACACTTTGGGTAATCAAGTGCAGAAGAGAAGAATGATAGGCTCTTCTCATTTCAAGTGGTGGGATCTTACACACCACTTCCAGAGATGTTATTGGTGTTGTATGTCTGCATCTTGAGATCAGACGCAGGGCTACATTTTGGAGGGAGTCTAGCTTTTTTAGATGAGAATCAGCAGCCAATCCATATAGACTAGATCCGTAGTCTAGCTTGCCTCGCACATATGCAATGTAGAACATTCTGAGTATTTTTTCATGTGCTCCCCAGTTTGTTGATGATAAACATTTCACTATGTCAATCCTCTTCCTGATATCTTTTGTTAGTTCATCAATGTGTTGTCTATAAGTTAAAGTTGGAGCATCAAATACAACTCCAAGAATTTTCTGTGTTTTGTTAGATGGAAGAACCTTATCATTTATTCTAAGAATTATATCATTACTCCTTCCTCGAGAAAAGAGTTGCATTGAACTCTTGTTGGGACTGACTACCATGCCCCAATACTCCAACCAGGACACCACTCTGTTCAAATAAGATTGCATGTCTTTCTTTAGCAAGTTAAGATTTTTGTTGGTACATGAGAAGGTAATATCATCAGCATAGGTGTAAATAGATATGTTGGGATTCTTAGGTAGATCATGCAACATCAGATTGAACAGCGTTGGGCTGAGCACAGCTCCTTGCGGAACACCAGACTCTACAGCATAACTGTCTGAGTCCCAGTTTCCAATTCTTACTTGAAAAGTTCTGGCAAATAGATAATTCTCAATCCATTTGTACATTCTTCCATTTACACCTATTTTTGCTAACTTGTACATTAGGCCTTTATGCCATACCCTGTCAAAGGCACCTTGTAGATCCAAGTAAACAACCACTGTGTGAGAGTGGTTGAGAAGAGATTGGCGAATATTGCTTTCTATTCTGTGCAGTGCATCGTATGTTGAATAACCTTGTCTGAAGCCACATTGATGATTTGCAAATATTCTATTTTCTTCCAACCAATACAAGAGCCTCCTGCACAATATCTTCTCCATCAATTTCCCTATACATGACAGTAAGGTTATAGGTCTGTATGATGCTGCTACAGTCTTTTCTCTTCCAGGTTTAAGAATAGGTATTATTATACCTTGTTTCCATGAATTTGGTAAACATCCAGAATACCAACTAATGTTGAATAAATACAATAGTTCCTCTTGCTGTGTGCTAGCTAGATTTTTAATGAATGAATTTGGAATATTATCAATACCAGGAGTTGTATCTTTTGTTGCTTTGGTGGCTAATTTCAATTCATCCAGTGTCAATGGACAATTGAATTCTTCAGTATTGATTTCCATATTTTGTGCTCTTTCTAGTGTTTGTAAGTAGTCAGATGGTAGACATAAATTGGAGTTTTCACTAATCCTAGCAAAATGTTTAGCTATTGTATTTGCTTTCTCTTTAGGTGTTACAATTGGGTGGTCATTCATAATTATTGGAAAAGTTTGTGGAGTGTAAGTTCCTTTAATTTTTTTAAACTTGTTCCACACTTCTTTTAGTGGAGTGTCAACAGTGAGTTTTTGTACATATTTTCTCCAGCTTTCCTTTTGTTTTTTTCGCTTGCAATATTTAGCTTCAGCTGTTAGTTTCCTTAGGATTTTAATGTTTGCCTCCGTAGGATGTCTCTCACATACATGTCTGGCATGTCTTCGTTCTTCTACTTTTTCTTGGCATTCTTGATCCCACCATGCCGTCTGTTTTCTAATTGTTGTTCGTCCACTTGTGAGAGAAATATATTTCTGAGATGCTATATTTAGCCTGTTAACTAGAGAAGTGTTCAACAATTCACAGCTGTTTGGAGTTATTTCACACTCCTGTAATATATCTTCTCTCCATCCCTTCCAGTTTACTCCAGCTGTTTTCCATCTCCTTGGCTTCATAATTATTCCCTTAGAACATGACACTTTTATACTTGCTTGTATCATTCTATGGTCACTCCCAAGATCTGGGCCCAATGAAAAAGTTGCCCCAGGTGCCATACTGGAGGAAACCAAACATAGGTCCAAGCATGAAGGGTTGCCTGTTCTATAGTCTACATATGTAGGTAAGTCTGGTTCATTGATAAGTACCAAATTTTCCTTAAGAATTATATCCTCAAGCATTTTTCCAGTACTGTTTGTTATTTTATAATATAATCCATCTAATACAGGACTGTGAGCATTCATGTCTCCTATTATAACATAATTAGTACCTAATTGATTGATGAAATGTTTCATTTCAGTTGATGATACATTTTTACAAGGATTATATACACACAATATTCTAACCCATGATTCTTTTGTTGTAAATATTTCTATGCACATATATTCTAGTTTTCCGTTCAGGTATGGATGTAATTTTAATTCTCTTGCTACTATGTGGTTTGCTATAAGAATTCCCAATCCTCCACCAAAAGTACCCCTATGTTTCCAAAGTGATTGATAATTGGGTATTGAAGGATCTCTTTTTGTTAACCATGTTTCTGATAGACAGATAACTTCTGGTATTATATTATTTATGTACATTTTCAGTTCCTGAAGTTTATTAGAGATTCCTTTGCAGTTTAGGTGTACAATTTTGATTATGCTTGATGGTGGAGGATTAGAATTCATTATTTATGTTTGTTTTTGCCCTTCTTTTTGTGCCTTTTATTTCTTATGTTCTGATCATTAGGTTCAATTCAAGAGGTTTATTTCCAGATCTTGTGCTTCTTAGAGTTTTAGTTCTATCAGTTTCCACATTGTCTGATAAAACATCATTCGTATCAGTTTCTGATATCATTTCATCATTTTCAATTGATCCAATATCAGCCGGGAAGTTAGTTTGGGTTAAGTTTATTCCAAAAGAATGCTCAACTGCTGTCTTGATTAGTGATCCTCGAACAGGAATAGGCTCTGAGAAAATATTGCTGCAGAACAGTTCAATTAAACATTTGAAGATCTTGTGAATTTCTGTCCTTTCTTTTTCCAAGTTCTGTTCTACTGGTTTAGTAGATATTTGTGTTGTTTCAGTACTATTCTTAATGGTATCATTATTTGTCTGTACAGCTGCATCTCTGGTTTGTACTTTTTCTATCTGTTTATTGGATGGAGTCTGGGAATTGGTCAATGTTGAAGCATAAGTTTTTCTCATGCTCTGAGACTCATCAGGATGGTGATACACCTCTGCCTCGACTACAATTCTGTTAAGGTGGTTACTGTCTTGACTATTCTGTCTATTCATAATAGAGTTAGAATGGACTCTTGAATTCTGATGTCTTAAATTCAGATTTCTCTCAGAGTGACTTTTTATTTGATTGTATTCATTTCCTCTGCTTTGGAGACTATCTTTATGTATTTTCCTTTCTTTCTCCTGCCTATATCCTTCTTGGAGATAACTGCATACATAGGAGTTTGCTTTGTGATTTTTCCCACAATTAGCACATTTTGGTTGGTTGTTGCCACATTTGTTGTCTTTTACGGAATGAGGACCACTGCAGAATAAGCATCTAGCAAGACTTGATTTGCATCCACCAATAGTGTGTCCAAGCCTTTGACATCTGAAGCATTGCATCGGCGGAGGATCAAATCGTCTGACTCTGTACTTAAAGTAGTTGATTCGGACAGTTTCTGGAAGCTGGACTCCATCAAAAGTAACTTTCAAACAGGTGGATGGTACTTTGTCTCCATTTACAGTTTTAGACATTCTTTCAACTTTTACAACTTTTATGTTAGAGTTCTCAGGAATTTGAATGTCTTCAGTATGGATCTCATCATCTTCATCTATGGGAGAGATGACTCCGAAAGCCAACATATCACTGATTGGGAGTGAACATTTTACCTTCCATTCACCAATTTCTTGAGTCTCAAGTAGCTTGCGTCTATCAATATCCTCTCCATTTTCTAGCTCTATGGCAATTATTCCCCTTTTATAATAAGGTCTGATGTCTTTTAGTTGTACATTATGGAAGTTTGAATTGCTTAGGGCTGTCTGGAATCTTTTAGGAGATTTCATTACCACAGGAAGTGGTACAAAAGAAGTAATGATAACAATTCTTCCAGCTCCTCTACTTAGTGAGGTGTAATTACTCAAATGGTTTTGTGCTTTTTTAACCTGTTTGTTTTGGTCAGTATAGGTTAGTATTTCTGGACTAATAACAGGTTCATCATCAGAATCCAAAAATCTCACTTGAGATCTACTATCTATAGTGGCAAACTCCATTTCACTGGGGCAAGTCTCATTTATTCCTACTATTTCTGCTGAGTCATTTGGAAGTGTGATAGTGCCACTAATGGCCCCTGCATTATCATCAGTAAGTTGGATCTTCTTAGGGGGTCTAGAGGAACTGTTTAAATTGTTATTCTCATCACTTCCCTCTGAATCTGTTCTATCTCGCTTAGGTGCAGACTGTCTAGGAATTATAAGTTCTGGTGGAATATCTATTGTTGCTGGTAAAGGAGATATGGCAAAAAAGTCTCCATCTTGACTATCAATTCCTGGGGAGCATTCCTCAGCAAATCTAATGTCACTAAATCCAGAGCAATGAAGAGCATCTTTGTCTCTGTCAGGAGATTTAGCACCATTGGTAGCTTTTTGCTCCTCCATTTCTTATTTCTATAATTTACCTACCTAATTAGTTCCTACAGGCTAGATAATCTAATATGATTAGGTATACCTCTAAAGAAACCGTAATAAATAGAAAACCTTGTTTGATTGCTATACATATACTTTTTTTCAACAGAGCTGCACACTGACACATCCGATCACGGGGATTTTTCAGGCCCTCCAATAGCTCATTCAATGTTCTGTGGTCGCTGCCGTGGAACCATCCGTCCAAAAATTAAAATTGATTTGACATTTTTTTTTACTAAAATGCGGAATGAAATACTTACTTTGTGGTTTTCTGCACATCACCCATGTAGGTCCTAGTGCAAGGAATGACTTGTGTTGTTTCCATAGCTGTTGTCAGATCTCAGTTAGGAGTTCAGTTTCTCTCAGGAACTCCTCCAGGATATCAACAGGGAATGCAGGTGACAGAAGGTGCACTATTTCTACAGGTTTATTGTGTGTTTAGCAGTACGTGTCTCAGGATTTCCGTTAGATTTTGAGTGTACTGTGGGCATTCATTCAGGAGATGTTTGGGAGTACATATACGATGTATGGCATGTACTGCATAGCTATTTGGTTGTCCTTTTTAAGTGGTGGTCGTGGCTGAGCTGTGTGACTTCCATGCGCATTCTTGTGAGTGCTACTTGTAGGGGACGATGAACATCAGAGAAGGCGGTGACACCGATGTGAGGTTTAAAACAGGTCTGACTCTGATCACAGCGATGCCACATATTTTTCCAGACATCCATGTAGATCTTCCAATTTTACATCTCACTTTATCATGGGACATTGGCAGTTTAGCAATTTCTTTCAAAGTACGGGCCCTAAGTGCTAGGTCGTCTGCTTTTTCATTTCCTGGAATCCCAACATGACTAGGTACCCACTCCAAAGTGAATTTAGAAGGCATATTCGGCAAGAAAGACATAACTATCCAAGAAACAAGAAAATATGTGGAAAAGGAGAGATTTTGAAGGGCCCGAATTGCACTGAGAGCAGGGGCGTATCTAGGATTCGGTCAAGGGGGGGGGGGGGGGGGGGCACTATTCAAAAAATTAACGTTTCTGAAAAAAATCTACGGATAATTCCTTAGACTGGTCAGTTATTTGATTATTTTAATTGCTTTGAACTTGCTTACACTGTGTTTCGTCAGAAGCATCATTTTTTAAATTGCGAAATGGGAGGACGTCATTATGTTCATGAAGTATAAAGAATGGATTTTATTCTATTAATATTAGCATTTTTCTTAAACCTTAAAAAAGTTTTTGAATTTGAGAAGAAATGCATCGTCCTGTACTCTGTAGTTTGCCAAAACACCTTCTTCTTCAACAGTATGTCGAAAATTCGTGCTTCACTCCATGACAAGTGGAAGGGCGGCTAAATCTTACCACCCGAAAAAGTTCACAAGATTTCATGGTCTATTCAATGAAACTGGTTCTATTCACAAGAAAAGCAAATGATAACAAAACCAAAATGAACAGAAACAGTGATTCAGGAGGTGAAGAGTTTCTTTGAAGAATCCCCCAGAACCCCCAGTTTCTCAGCAGATTTCACCAACCATAACTCCGTTGTGGAGTATCGTCAGGTACACTAATGAAAATCCCTGAAATATCAACGGAATAAATGATAGGTATGATGAAAAGGTTATATCTTTGTTGCCATTACTAATTGAATTAATCTAATTCTAATCTTTCATGCATTTCTTGATGATGATGGCAACTTGTCATCGGTTAATGGTGTTTCATATCTCAGATTGTTACTGGACATTATTTGGTGCTAGTTTGCTATGCGATCTGATCATCATTTACTGGTTTGGCATTCGATCTATATAGAATTTATTAGCAAATATAAAAGATACAAACAGGAATACGAGATACCAAATATATATAGTATTTTATTTTTTAAATAATTATAATTTATATACCATTTACATATGCAAAGCCTTATTATGGAAATAATTCAAGAAAATTTTTGTTATATAAACTACATCCTACCAAACTTATTTGAATATAAAGTAAAAATAAGCAATTCATATACGTTTTTTTACTTTTAATGCATTGTGCCAATATCATCTCGTCTATATTGTTTTTTTTTTTTTTGTATCACAGTTACTTAAAAAGAAAAATGATCATAATTATTAAAATAAAAATACTAATGCATTATCAGATCACATTAACCTCACAGATCGCATACCAAACTAGCACCCCTTATTTGGCCCATACTTCACCATTCTGCATCTCGTTCTTCACTTTGGTGGATGCAAGACAGCTCTCCACCACATTGAACAAATGCAGTTCTAGAATTTCTCATTGAAAAGGTTAGAGGTAGATTCATTAGCAGAAGAACGGAAAATTCCTGGCCAGCACACAATCAATATCTCAACCCTTTGTATTTTCACTTCTACGCTGCTGCACAAACTCGAGTTTATACGCTAGTGTGTCCGCAAAAGATGTATCCACTGTCATTGAATTTATCATAAGTACTATTTACAATTAATTAATATTAATGTACGTATCTATGGTACCAACATATTTCACATATTATCGTGGAATGATGAATAATGCAGATTCAAGGCAGTGGATACATTTTTTCTGGACACACTGTATATGAAAAAGAATATTCCATTGTGTCTCTTATACAAAGTGTTTAAAGTTTCGCTGAAAGGTATAACCCAGAGACCCCTAAAAAATTTGGAAGAATGTTTCGAAGTTTGCTTCTTTCTGTCTTCAGGCTGGAGGAGGTCTTTTTCAACAACTTCTGCAGGGTCACAGGATATGTGGTTCATATGATATAGCCATATATATAGGACAATAAATGTTTAATAATAATACTTTCTTTTCCATCAATGTGGTGTATCTATGATGACAATTGATGCATTAGAAGTGCTTCTAATTCGCAATTTAAAAATGTCGTTTCTGATGGAACACAGTGTGTCAGTGGATGGATTGTATAGTCCATAAGCAGTATATCAAGTCTGATAGACTGATAGTTATTAACTTCACCATAATATTCAATCATTGGCTGCAGCAAAAATAATCAAAACCATACTGCTACACTGTGTTTCATCAGATGACGCATTTTTTTAATTGCAAATTAGAATTTAAATTAATTTAAATTCAATTTACATCTTTGTTAATGACTGTTTCATTTATGGAAATACATCTTCATCACCAATCACGATATCTTCTACAAAATGTGCATTTCTTTGCAGAAACCATTTTGCAAAATTTAGACGGTGCGGTAAATCAGTTCTAAGAGTTCGAGCCTTGCATGCTTCTTGAAAGGATGATACTTCACATCGTGTTTAACAATTCGGTGAAATGTCTTTCAAATGATATCTAATCCTTACCTTCTGATTGATATTTTTGGGTTCTCAATAAACTGTTCATGAAGAAGATTAATGTTTTCATGTGTTCATTCTTTTCTCCTTCGACATGATCACTTTTTGTTCAAATTTAAAGCGGTTTCTTCAGTTTTGAACTTATTAACATTTGTCAATATGGTTTTATAGTTGGTGGAAATCTTTCCAGAAGGCGATGTTCAAAATGAGGTTGAACCTGTGTAAAGCTTCCAGTGTTAAAATAAATTGTCACAACAAAAACTCTTTGTTCTTTTGAAAGCTGCATTTTGAGGGTTTCGAATAGGAGATAAAAATTAACGGCCAAATGATTTTATAAAGATATCAGCTTTATCTCAAAACCTACTTTCTAATGGTAATTCATTTTTCTATTTTATCTTATTTGTTACAAGAAATAGTAGAATTTATTGTTTTTACATCCATATAAAATGAATTATTCCTATTATGATTTTTTCGTATATTTCGTCCTCGCGCAAACCCTTTTATTTACCTTTTTTCAATTCGCTGCAAGATGTTTAATTTTGGTCCTAACTCTTAACAGATTATCAAAATAGATGTAGAAAAAGTAAACGAATTAAACTGTGTTTATAAAAAGTTTCTAGGTTTGATAGTTTGTAAAATAAATTAGTTTGAAAATGGGTTTCCTTTTTTTTGCGTCACCCTGTATAGCAACAATATATTTCTAATTTAGTGTTTTTAATTTGTTTTCTATTTTAGCCACTGGTTAGTTCTCTCCTTGTTGCTCATCCTAACATTGGAGTCGGGACAATTTTCTCGTGACTTTCCATCATTTACTTCAAGATGGATGCGCTGTTGGTTCATTTTCTGAAGAGTCTCTAGAATGGTTTACATTAATAAATGGTAGCAAATATCCTTGGATTTGCGGCAAAATGATTCCCTACCTCAGTTCTTTAATTTCCTTTAATTACTTTAGATTTAACTTCAGAGCGATGGTTATGTCTCAAAATAGAATATTCTTGCTTGGCTAAGAGCTACTTTGTTCCTATTTCTGCTGAGTCATCTAATTGATGACAACATGCAATGTTTGTGTTGGTTTATCTGTCGCAACTGATATCTTTACTTCCTGTGACGTCATCAGGGACATATTCTTTAGCCAGAGTTTTTATGCTAAAATGGGAAATTTAGAGATTTTCTAAGCTTGTGTTGAAGATTTTAATTTGATGCGTCAGTTGCGAATGAAAGAGAAATTAGGAAGAGGGACTTTTTGTAGACGCAAATTTATTGGTTTGAAACTTTAATGGAACATCCAACACATACAACTTTGTATTATAAATCATTAGTAACATTTATTGTAAATTAAAATGAAATTAACTGTTAATTATTCTACAAGCTATTAAGACTGAAAAGCGAACAGAGTAGACAGTGACTGCAATTGTAGTCTCCATAAGCGCCACCTCCCGTGCTAGTGTAAACAGTAAAGTCATTCCCTGGTTAGTACACCGGGTACACAGTGACTGCAATTGTAGTCTCCATAAGCGCCACCTCCCGTGCTAGTGTAAACAGTAAAGTCATTCCCTGGTTAGTACACCGGGTAGACAGTGACTGCAATTGTAGTCTCCATAAGCGCCACCTCCCGTGCTAGTGTAAACAGTAAAGTCATTCCCTGGTTAGTACACCGGGTACACAGTGACTGCAATTGTAGTCTCCATAAGCGCCACCTCCCGTGCTAGTGTAAACAGTAAAGTCATTCCCTGGTTAGTACACCGGATACACAGTGACTGCAATTGTAGTCTCCATAAGCGCCACCTCCCGTGATAGTGTGAACAGTAAAGTCATTCCCTGGTTAGTACACCGGGTACACAGTGACTGCAATTGTAGTCTCCATAAGCGCCACCTCCCGTGCTAGTGTAAACAGTAAAGTCATTCCCTGGTTAGTACACCGGGTACACAGTGACTGCAATTGTAGTCTCCATAAGCGCCACCTCCCGTGCTAGTGTAAACAGTAAAGTCATTCCCTGGTTAGTACACCGGGTACACAGTGACTGCAATTGTAGTCTCCATAAGCGCCACCTCCCGTGCTAGTGTAAACAGTAAAGTCATTCCCTGGTTAGTACACCGGGTACACAGTGACTGCAATTGTAGTCTCCATAAGCGCCACCTCCCGTGCTAGTGTAAACAGTAAAGTCATTCCCTGGTTAGTACACCGGGTAGACAGTGACTGCAATTGTAGTCTCCATAAGCGCCACCTCCCGTGCTAGTGTAAACAGTAAAGTCATTCCCTGGTTAGTACACCGGGTAGACAGTGACTGCAATTGTAGTCTCCATAAGCGCCACCTCCCGTGCTAGTGTAAACAGTAAAGTCATTCCCTGGTTAGTACACCGGGTAGACAGTGACTGCAATTGTAGTCTCCATAAGCGCCACCTCCCGTGCTAGTGTAAACAGTAAAGTCATTCCCTGGTTAGTACACCGGGTACACAGTGACTGCAATTGTAGTCTCCATAAGCGCCACCTCCCGTGCTAGTGTAAACAGTAAAGCCATTCCCTGGTTAGTACACCGGGTACACAGTGACTGCAATTGTAGTCTCCATAAGCGCCACCTCCCGTGATAGTGCAAACAGTAAAGTCATTCCCTGGTTAGTACACCGGGTACACAGTGACTGCAATTGTAGTCTCCATAAGCGCCACCTCCCGTGCTAGTGTACACAGTAAAGTCATTCCCTGGTTAGTACACCGGGTACACAGTGACTGCAATTGTAGTCTCCATAAGCGCCACCTCCCGTGCTAGTGTAAACAGTAAAGTCATTCCCTGGTTAGTACACCGGGTACACAGTGACTGCAATTGTAGTCTCCATAAGCGCCACCTCCCGTGCTAGTGTAAACAGTAAAGTCATTCCCTGGTTAGTACACCGGGTACTAGCGACTTGGGAAAATAGAGCAGGTGAATAAGTTAATGTAAATAGAGTTATTCTTTTACATACCTTCACTCTGAACATTTCGATGCTTAGGATTTCAAACTAAAGTTATTAGTCTTTGTTAAAAGAAACAACAACAATCAGGGATGTTTTAGAGAGCTGTTCTTCACATCTACGAACTGCATGCGGATAATAGAGATTAAAATTATTATAATTATAAATTATTCATTATGAAATAAAATAATGAAGTAGTACCTATAAAATAGAAAAGAACTTACAGTTTATGATTAAAAAATAGAAAAACTAAATGAACCACAAAATAAATGTTAAAATAATCAAAAATAATCATGAATAATTAAAAATATGATTACTCTTCCTCTTCACTCTCTTCCTCTTCACTCTCTTCCTCTTCACTCTCTTCCTCTTCACTCTCTTCCTCTTCACTCTCTTCCTCTTCACTCTCTTCCTCTTCTCTCCAGTTCCTCACTCTTCCTGTTGGTTCACTTTCTTCCTGTTGGTAGAAAATTTCAATATTAATTATTTTCCCCAGTAAATTCAGCTCACTTCTGACGTCATTTCTCTCCTCAGTTCATTTCTGCGTCAGTTCATATCTCACAGTAAAGATTTAAACATTGAAAGTCATAACATTAAGTTATTTTATTTCTTATTATTTAAAGTTTAAGATTAATGTTTATTTTTATTTCGCCATCAGCAACAATTTCTTTAATTTAGTTCATTGTCACTTGTCGGTTCATTAAAACTATATAACTTATTGTTTAACCTTTTTGTTTGGTGTGTACTTAGTCTCTGGCTACCTAATTACTAATTGCATTTAACGTTCACTTTTATAATTTGCATACTTCTAAATAGTTCGTCTTCATTTTCAGATATAAAAACACGCTACTCTTTTTCTCTTTAATAAACAATTGAGTGAATTAGTTTGCTTTTCAACCTGCAACTTAGGTACGAAAGTGTGGATTCGAACAGAATTCCATAATAGGCGGAAAAATCCCCTAGAGTAATAATCACAAAATAAGAATTGAAATCTACAACAATGGTAAATTATTCCAATGCCACCGTGTAAAGTAACACAAATTATACTGATGCTGGCTAGGGGTTCGATTATAATTAAATATAATGGTAATTATCAAATAAAATAGTCTATAATATCAATCACTGTGTTGCTAATCACTTCAGAGAAATTATTTCACTTCTCTCTCACTCACCAAATTAAGGAACAAGCATCTCGATTGGTCCTGATTCACCCTGTAAGAAAATGAATGTGATATTAGACAGGTAAGTAACATTAATTTAATGAATCTATGCATAGACACTCTTTGGCTCAAATGAAATGGTTACTTCTAACCACATCTGTCAGTTGGTGGTACATTTTACGGGGTTCTAGGAATTCTCGCCGTGGGAAAATTAGCCGTTAAGAAAATTCACCGTGAGGAATATTCGCCGTGAAGAAGAAATTATAGAGGACATAACTATTCAAATACCTATAAGTATTGATAAACAATATTGATAATTATAAAGGAAAATAATTTGTTAAATAACTTTACTATACGACTAAATATTTTAGACAACTTTAGAAAAAAATTGTAATAATTTATAATTGTAAATGTTAATTGTAGGTGATTATGTAATATTGTATATCTGATAAAACTAAGGTTCCTAAAGTTCATATATGCAATATATATTCTAATGAGTAAACGTATAATTTTGTGTCACGAGAGGTCGCTGTATAACATTTTGAGTGTTTTAATTGGTTGACTAAATAATCGAAGCTAATTTCTTAGTTAAAAAATGTTCAGTAAAGATGAATAAGATGACTAGTGATAGTCAGCTGTGTCTTGGCTAATCCTAGTCGGTTTGCGTCACTTGCTCTTAGATGTGTAAAGTCTTGCTGTGTGTTTAAGGGGAGCGTTTCATTTTCGGGTGAGCTTCTTTATTTATCGTACGATTTTTCTGAAACTTAGTAGGCAGGTGTAAAATCAAATTCTAAGACGTTTTTGGTGATGACATTTTTTCAATTTTTTTTATAGTTTTTGAGTTATTACCACATTTTCGAGTTTTTGAGCAATTTTTCAAAGTCCTACTCCTCTTACAATTTGTGACCAATTTTCATTTTTTTTGCTTCATGACATAGCCAAATCATGTGGTAACAAAACACCCGTTGCAAATATTCAAAAATCAAAACCAGTTTTCAAAAATAGACAAAATTTTGGAAAATCATATTTTTTATCAAAAAAAACGAAAAAAATTGATTTATTTTTTTTTCTGAAATTTTTTTTCACTTTTACAACGGGTGATTTGTAGCCTGAAGTCTTACCTTCATATAAAACGTTGAATCAGAAAAATCGGTTGAAAACTGACGGAGGAGTAGGGATTTGCCTGAGAAAAACATGAAGGTGGAGAAAAACGACTTCAAATTTTCCAATGTTTTTTACATTCCGGCATCCCCACTGTGGCATCGTAGGTTATATAACTTCATTGTTGATTTCATTGGGATTTTTGAGCTTTTTTGAGGGGGAATAAAGCACACAACACTCCACCTCGCTCAATGGCTACAGACAGACTGACCTTGGGTGGCCCGCTGCAGTCCTGCACAGCTGATCGCGTTGGTACGTTTGTACCATTTCTAGTACGAATTTCGTTGTTCTGTTTTTACAGGGTTACACATAAACTATTGAAGAATTAAAAAATACAAAAAAACGAAATTTGAAAATTTTACCGTTTTTCAGTGAAACGCTCCCCTTAATGTTGTCAATTTAAGATAAAACTTTTCTAATTGTTGTACTATTCTGAGTTATTGATGGTTTATACCTACCTAATTATTCATTTCATTCATTTATTCTCTATTACTTTGTACGGTTTACTTCCTGAAATTTGAATTACTCTGCATTTCACAGACATTTCAAGGTAGTACACTCTTTATAATTTTACATTTAAAATATCTAAAATATAAAATATTTAAAATAAAATTTACATTTAAAATAATATAAATTATTAAACATTTGAAATAAATTGTAACAATTAATTAATAGAATAATATCCCCACTTATTATCAACGATACGAGTAATTTAGACACACCTGAAAACATCAGAAAAAACAACTAAAAAGTCTACGGATGTCGTTCGAACAATTTCAAAAACTGTTAAGTAATTATCTATATTTAAAGCAATATACCTATGTATATATAAATAAAATATACCTATATACATAAAACAATATACCTATGTATGTATAAATAAAATGTACCTATTTATATATGAACATAATTAAAAAATCCATATATTTGAATAAATTATACATATAAAATTGTCCAGACACGCCATTTTTTACATACATGAGAAGAAAACATAAAAATTATTTGAAAAAAGATAGAAACAACCACAACTTTTGGGTTGTTTCAACCACAAAAGTTGTGAAAAACGAGTAAGTGCTTTGCTAGCACTCACCAGCCTCACACTCACTCACCAGCCTCACTCTCACTCACCAGCCTCACACTCACTCACCATCCTCACACTCACTCACCAGCCTCACTCTCACTCACCAGCCTCACTCTCACTCACCAGCCTCACACTCACTCACCAGCCTCACACTCACTCACCAGCCTCACACTCACTCACCAGCCTCACTCTCACTCACCAGCCTTACTTTCACTCACCATCCTCACTCTCACTCACCTCCACTCCTTCACTTCAGTTCTTCCTCCCCATCCTGTTCTTATTTTCTCTCGGTGTAACTCCTCCAGCAGCTCCATGGCGTCACTGTCTGTCAGATGACATTTACGCAACTCTATTGTCCTGAATCTGCAAAGAATGAAGTGATTAGTGAGGTAGAAAAGAACAACAATCAGCCCCAATGGTAGAGCTCAATGTTAGGATGTGATATAGTTATTGTTTTTAGGCAACAGTTTAAAGTATCGATGATTTAGTCATTTGAACTAATAACATTAGTTAAAGAATAACAAAGTAGCGACTTTATTAGTTTCGTGTGATTTTATACTCTAAGGCTACTGTTACTACGGATGCGAATTCGAGTGATTTTTCGCACTGACGATATCGTCATAACTCATCGTCAGTGCAAGTGGTTACACTGTACGCATTTTCTATCGTCAGTGTGTTTCTGCCAATTAATATTGGGGTCTAAACTATGTTTTTCGAGGTAATGTTCGGGAGAAATTAAACACCTACCTGTGTGCCTCTGAAATAATTTACGCGGCGTTACTTTGCTTATTATTTTCACTGCAAAATTTTGAAATAACTAAATGGAAAAATAATGAGTGTGCTGTACAAATGTACAGCAAAGAATAAAGTTCTGTTAGTTTATAGTTATTAAGTATTTGCTCATTAAAGTTAAAAGGTTTATTATGTGATTAACTTTATATTTCATCTTACGTTTTGCTCTTATTATTTTCAATATTTGTTCTAAATTTGTAATATCTAGTTATTTATTTGGAAATGTGTACGTGCAAAGTTCGTTACTCAGTTCTGTTCTGAAGTTCTGAACCCCTAAAGTTCTTGCTAGTCAGTGTGAAACTAGACTTCGGGGTGAGTGCACGTGCCCTTTCTTCTTTCGCACTCCAGTTGTGGAATGGATTAAAATAAACTTATGTAAATCAGGAGATAGTAAAATGTAAGTTCTGTGTTTATTATTTATTTGTTCTGTTTCTTTTGCTATACAGTGAATATTGCTTATTGTATAGTAAGAAGATTTATATTTTTTATGTAGCTAATCTGTAAACTTTTCTCCGATTGCACCTTGTGTTGCTCTGCCATTTCTTTAAATGTTCATGTATTTACGGTAGTTTTTTGTTCTCTTTCTCAGGATTTAATATCATTTAAAAGTTTGTACTTGTTCAAGAATTACAATAAAGTACGGACTGAATTACTGACTGTTTATATTGAGAGTCTCCTTAAAATATGAAAAGCCAGTACAATGAGAATATTATTTATATAACTATAACTATTCAAGGATATTGAAGTTTATTGACAATAAAAATTGTACACAGTAACGACCTGTTGAAGCCTTTATATAAGTAAATATATATTCTATACAATTGAATAATATCTGTATTATTGCTGATAGTAGCAAATAATATATTTCCAGAACGCATGGGTAAACAGTAACAGCAATCGAAAGTAAGAGAATTAAACACAAAAATTACCGAAACTGTCGCTAGTCGCATCAAAAAATCAAACTTGTTTAACGCTGAAGTTGTTCTGACGACTTCGTACGCATTCTGACGACTAAATCACTGCCACTGTAACCACTCCCATTGGAAAGTACGAATTTGTTTTCATCCGAAGTCGTCAGTGCGAAAAATAACTCTAATACGCATCCAGAGTAACCGTAGCTAACGGGGTATTTTAGTAGTTAAATTGTAAATAGGAGTTTAATAGATTAGTTACATATATTCATGTTTCTAATATATTTACAGATGTTATTTAGAAGGTATTTCAGTTAACTATAACATTGTTGAAGCTTCAGATCGTCACGACTGTACTTACAAAGTCAGGGTAGGTAATTAAAGAACTCTTTTCACATCTATATCCATTAAGTTCTAAGTTAAATATCACTCACTGTTTTGATTCAGGAGACAAGTACTTGATAAGGTGGAACGGGATGTCCTTGCCATTAGCAGGAATTTGATCTATTACCAGTCTGGTTCTCTCTGGAATAGGATTATTCCCAGTGAAGGAAAAGTCTTCGGAGTATTTGACCATCAGCCCTGTAAAGTAAATAAAATTGTAGTAATTGTAGTGAGTTAAAGTAGTGAGTGTTTGGGTAAGACATTTATTAATTATTATTAGACATTTATTAATTATTATTAGACATTTATTAATTATTATTAGACATTTATTAATTATTATTAGACATTTATTAATTATTATTAGACATTCATTAATTATTATTAGACATTTATTAATTATTATTAGACATTTATTAATTATAATTAGACATTTATTAATTATTATTAGACATTTATTAATTATTATTCTGCATTTATTAATTATTATTATGCATTTATTAATTATTATTAGACATTTATTAATTATTATAAGACATTTATTTGAGTTACCCATAAAAATAACTAAAAGTTTTCTATGAGTGAGACACAGAAAATTTCCTTTTGGGTAACTAATCAATTCTAATTTTAATAAAAATTATTCATTCAATATTGTGATAGGTTCAATAAATAAAATCATAGGCTTTGTAAAAACATAATATTTAACTAATAATTAATTTATTAATAAATATTATATAATTAAACTCAAACAAAGTTATATCAATAAATAATCAATAGGAAGGATTAAAATATTTGCTACAAATCAACAGGAAGGATTAAAATATTTGCTACAAATCAATAGGAAGGATTAAGATATTTGCTACAAATCAATAGGAAGGATTAAAATATTTGCTACGAATCAATAGGAAGGATTAAATATTTGCTACAAATCAATAGGAAGGATTAAAATATTTGCTACAAATCAGTAGGAAGGATTAAAATATTTGCTACAAATCAATAGGAAGGATTAAAATATTTGCTACAAATCAATGGGAAGGATTAAAATATTTGCTACAAATCAGTAGGAAAGATTAAAATATTTGCTACAAATCAGTAGGAAAGATTAAAATATTTGCTACAAATCAATAGGAAGGATTAAAATATTTGCTACAAATCAATAGGAAGGATTAAAATATTTGCTGCAAATCAATGGGAAGGATTAAAATATTTGCTACAAATCAATAGGAAGGATTAAAATATTTACTTCAAATCAATAGGAAGGATTAAAATATTTGCTACAAATCAATAGGAAGGATTAAAATAACAATCTAATAATACTAGCAAAGTATTACTAATTACTAATAACGGTTTGTTTTCAGCAGCACAGCTGATACACTCACCTAAGTACTCTCCTTTTCTTTTAAAGGAGAGTAAGATATCTCCTTCGTATTCCTCTAAGACTGCAAAGCTGTACAATGAAGTACAGCTCAAGATCAGCTCATCACATGTTAGACTTTGACTTCTCACCAAAATGTTGAGATGTTCTTCTGATGAAACGCAAGCTGCGAACTGAGTTACTTTGCACCTGATGTTAGTGTGGGAAAAATAAAACAATTGGTAAAAAGATAAATAAAAGTTAAAATTTTGGTAAATAACATCAACATTTGTATATCTTGGATAATATGAATAAAATATAAATAAAAGAAAAATATAATATAAATATAATATAAATGAAATATTAATATAAATTAATTTAATATTAATATTATATTAATTTAATATTAATATAATTTGAATAAAATAAAAATATAATATAAATATAGTATAAATGAAATATAAACAAAATATAAATGAAATAGTAATATAAATTAATTTAATATTAATATTATATTAATTCAATAGTAATATAATATAAATATTATATTACTATTATATTAATAAATATAATATAATCAAATAGATAAGCTATAGTAACCTATATTTTCTTTTTTTATCATTATTTACAATAGGTTCACTAACTTTATTTAGTACCTACAAAGTTACTTAAATCACAGGCTTTGAGTAAATAATATTAATTTAATATTATTATTTATTAATTTATTATGCATTCTTCATTACTTATTAAAAGTATGAATAATATTAACTATTTATTCACTATTTATATAATATTGATTATATATTAACTATCAATTATTCATTAACTATCAATTATTTAATAATAATCAAATATTTATCAATTATTTATATATTATTATTTATTCATGTAATATTATTTTTTTATTACTTATCATATATTATTATTTATATATATTTTATTAATTATTTAATTGCTACCATTGTTCCTATTTTCTATAGCTAACTCTCTACTTTAATCATTGTACGTAGTTAATTTAAATTAAAATAGAGACAATACGAATAACAACAAAAGTAACTAACTTGCTTTTCTTGAGCTGTGTGTAGAATTCTCCCTCCAATGGTTCATAATTCCAGTAACTATGATCCAAATCAAGTCTAATTTCACTGCCATCTCCCAGCACACTCAGCAATGGGGTTAGTGCCTGACTGTCTGTAGTCTCGGTAGGTGAGAAGTTAATCTTAACTGCAGTCTTCAGTGTCTGCACCACATCTGCCATGGGTTTGATGTGTCTGTAGTACTCTAAGTCATACTTTTCCTTGCCTCTCAGACAGTCAGACACAATGCTGATGATGTCTGCATTGCTGTCTGATGACAGAATGAGATCCAAGAGATAGACAGGAGAATCATAACTACCATATCTATCCTTTGGTTGATAGTATTTCTTTAGCATCAGAGTGAAGGTGTTTCTGTGTTTTCTTATTTCTTCTCTGTCCAGTATTTCCAACATCAGAAGTTTGTTGATATTACCATACCTGGTGACAAAAAATAAACACATTACAAACTATATTGTTAGCACATTTTAACAATTAGAACATTAAATTAATTTAAAATATTCGAATTTACAAATATTTTAATTTTCACACTTTTCATTTGACACAACCTACCTACCTACCTACTTTGAGTACCTACCTACTCTGCGTACCTACCTACCTACTCTGCATACCTACCTACTCTGCGTACCTACCTACCAACTCTGCGTACCTACCTACCTACTTTGAGTACATACCTACCTACTCTGCGTACCTACCTACCTACTCTGCGTACCTACCTACCTACTCTGCGTACCTACCTACCTACTCTGCGTACCTACCTACCTACTCTGCGTAACTACCTACTCTGCGTACCTACCTACCTACTATGCGTACCTACCTACCTACTCTGCGTAATTACTACCTACTCTGCGTACCTACCTACCTACTCTGCGTAACTACCTACTCTGCGTACCTACCTACTCTGCGTACCTACCTACTCTGCGTAGCTACCTACTCTGCGTACCTACCTACCTACTCTGCGTAACTACCTACTCTGCGTACCTACCTACTCTGCGTACCTACCTACCTACTCTGCGTACCTACCTACCTACTCTGCGTAACTACCTACTCTGCGTACCTACCTACTCTGCGTACCTACATACTCTGCGTACCTACCTACTCTGCGTACCTACCTACTTACTTTGAGTACCTACCTACTAACTTTGAGTACCTACCTACCTACTCTGCGTACCTACCTACTCTGCGTACCTACCTACTCTGCGTACCTACCTACTCTGCGTACCTACCTACCTACTCTGCGTAACTACCTACTCTGCGTACCTACCTACCTACTCTGCGTACCTACCTACCTACTCTGCGTAACTACCTACTCTGCGTACCTACCTACTCTGCGTACCTATCTACCTACTCTGCGTAACTACCTACTCTGCGTACCTACCTACTCTGCGTACCTACCTACTTACTTTGAGTACCTACCTACTTACTTTGAGTACCTACCTACTTACTTTGAGTACCTACCTACCTACTCTGCGTACCTACCTACTCTGCGTACCTACCTACCTACTCTGCGTACCTACCTACCTACTCTGCGTAACTACCTACTCTGCGTACCTACCTACCTACTCTGCGTACCTACCTACCTACTCTGCGTACCTACCTACTTACTTTGAGTACCTACCTACTTACTTTGAGTACCTACCTACTTACTTTGAGTACCTACCTACCTACTCTGCGTACCTATCTACCTACTCTGCGTACCTACCTACATACTTTGAGTACCTACCTACCTACTCTGCGTACCTACCTACTCTGCGTACCTACCTACTCTGCGTACCTACCTACCTACTCTGCGTACCTACCTACTTACTTTGAGTACCTACCTACTCTGCGTACCTACCTACTCTGCGTACCTACCTACCTACTCTGCGTACCTACCTACTTACTTTAAGTACCTACATACATACATTGAGAACCTACTTACCCACTTTCAGTACCTACCTACATACTTTAAGTAAACCTACTTACCTACTTTGAGTACCTACCTACCTACTTTTAATACCTACCTACCTACTTTGAGTACATACCTACCTACTTTGAGTACATACCTACCTACTTTGAGTACCTACTTACCTACACTGGATACCTACCTACTTTGAATACCTACCTACCTACTTTGAGTACATACCTACCTACTTTGAGTACCTACTTACCTACACTGGATACCTACCTACTTTGAATACCTACCTACTTTGAGTACCTACCTACCTACACTGGATACCTACCTACCTACTTTGAATACCTACCTACTTTGAGTACCTACTTACCTACCTACTTTGAGTACATACCTACCTACCTACTTTGAGTACCTACTTACCTACTTTGAGTACCTACTTACCTACTTTGAGTACCTACCTACCTGTCTACTTTGAGTACCTACCTACCTACTTTGAGTACCTACCTACTTTGAGTACCTACTTACCTACATTGAGTACCTACCTACCTACTTTGAACACCTACCTATCTACTTTGAGTACTTACCTACCTACTTTGAGTACCTACCTACTTAGAGCACCTACCTACCTTCCTTGAGTACCTACCTACCTACTTTGAGTATCTACAGAGATGGGCGGGAAAGTACTTCCCAAGTACCAAGTTAAAGTACTTAGTAACAAGTATGTACTTCAAGTACTACTTGAAGTACTTTCTAAGAAGTACTTTGAATAATTACTTAGAAGTACTTTTTACAAGAACTTGGTACTTCCCAAGTAAAAAGTACTTTGCAAAGTACATTTTTTCCTTTCAGTGAAGAGATTTTAAAAGATTAGTTCTAAAATCTCTACAAAATTAATTCTTTTTCTCATCAAAACTGTATTTACAGCAACTGGATAAAAACTAGAGTTTGAAGAGGTCCAACATGTTGGGAAATTGTTTGTCAAGCAGTAAAATTGAAAACTTTGTCAAACAGTAGAATCGTAAACTAAGACTGTAAGACATTGTATACTTTTTTGTGACGGTGAATATTTATATATTCTGACATACAATCATGTATAGAGACTATGAGTTATATTGACCAATTTAAGTATATTGAATATAATTATTTTGTGATACCTAGATATCACAACCAATATTTGCCAAACACATTGACGAATTATAAGCGTGTGGACGTGTACAGTGAGTCACTGTGATGATGTACTATCAGAGAAAAGAGTCACTGTGATGATGTACTATCAGAGAAAAGAGTCACTGTGATGATGTACTATCAGAGAAAAGAGTCACTGTGATGATATACTATCAGAGAAAAGAGTCACTGTGATGATGTACTGTCAGAGAAAAGAGTCACTGTTGTAATGTACTATCAGAGAAAAGAGTCACTGTGATGATGTACTATCAGAGAAAAGAGTCACTGTGATGATGTACTATCAGAGAAAAGAGTCACTGTGATGATGTACTATCAGAGAGAAGAGTCACTGTGATGATATACTATCAGAGAAAAGAGTCACTGTGATGATATACTATCAGAGAAAAGAGTCACTGTGATGATGTACTGTCAGAGAAAAGAGTCACTGTTGTAATGTACTATCAGAGAAAAGAGTCACTGTGATGATGTACTATCAGAGAAAAGAGTCACTATGATGATGTACTATCAGAGAAAAGAGTCACTGTGATGATGTACTGTCAGAGAAAAGAGTCACTGTGATGATGTACTGTCAGAGAAAAGAGTCACTGTGATGATGTACTATCAGAGAAAAGAGTCACTGTTGTAATGTACTATCAGAGAAAAGAGTCACTGTGATGATGTACTATCAGAGAAAAGAGTCACTGTTGTGATGTACTATCAGAGAAAAGAGTCACTGTGATGATGTACTATCAGAGAAAAGAGTCACTGTGATGATGTACTGTCAGAGAAAAGAGTCACTGTGATGATGTACTGTCAGAGAAAAGAGTCACTGTGATGATGTACTGTCAGAGAAAAGAGTCACTGTGATGATGTACTGTCAGAGAAAAGAGTCACTATGATGATGTACTGTCAGAGAAAAGAGTCACTGTGATGATGTACTATCAGAGAATAGAGTCACTGTGATGATGTACTATCAGAGAAAAGAGACACTGTGATGATGTACTATCAGAGAAAAGAGTCACTGTGATGATGTACTATCAGAGAAAAGAGTCACTGTTGTGATGTACTATCAGAGAAAAGAGTCACTGTGAAGATGTACTATCAGAGAAAAGAGTCACTGTGATGATGTACTATCAGAGAAAAGAGTCACTGTGATGATGTACTATCAGAGAAAAGAGTCACTGTGATGATGTACTATCAGAGAAAAGAGTCACTGTGATGATGTACTATCAGAGAAAAGAGTCACTGTGATGATGTACTATCAGAGAAAAGAGTCACTGTGATGATGTACTATCAGAAAAAAGAGTCACTGTGATGATGTACTATCAGAGAAAAGAGTCAGTGTGATGATGTATTATCAGAGAAAAGAGTCACTGTGATGATGTACTATCAGAGAAAAGAGTCACTGTGATGATGTACTATCAGAGAAAAGAGTCACTGTGATGATGTACTATCAGAGAAAAGAGTCACTGTGATGATGTACTATCAGAGAAAAGAGTCACTGTGATGATGTACTATCAGAGAAAAGAGTCACTGTGATAATGTACTATCAGAGAAAAGAGTCACTGTGATGATATACTATCAGAGAAAAGAGTCACTGTGATGATATACTATCAGAGAAAAGAGTCACTGTGATAATGTACTATCAGAGAAAAGAGTCACTGTGATGATGTACTATCAGAGAAAAGAGTCACTGTGATAATGTACTATCAGAGAAAAGAGTCACTGTGATGATGTACTATCAGAGAAAAGAGTCACTGTGATGATGTACTATCAGAGAAAAGAGTCACTGTGATGATATACTATCAGAGAAAAGAGTCACTGTGATAATGTACTATCAGAGAAAAGAGTCACTGTGATGATGTACTATCAGAGAAAAGAGTCACTGTGATGATGTACTATCAGAGAAAAGAGTCACTGTTGTGATGTACTATCAGAGAAAAGGGTCACTGTGATGATGTACTATCAGAGAAAAGAGTCACTGTTGTGATGTACTATCAGAGAAAAGAGTCACTGTGATGATGTACTATCAGAGAAAAGAGTCACTGTGATGATGTACTGTCAGAGAAAAGAGTCACTGTGATGATGTACTGTCAGAGAAAAGAGTCACTATGATGATGTACTGTCAGAGAAAAGAGCCACTGTGATGATGTACTATCAGAGAATAGAGTCACTGTGATGATGTACTATCAGAGAAAAGACACTGTGATGATG